>VWZO01015738.1:0-40453 GCA_013396975.1 Bucco capensis
TGATCTTGAGGCTGCTTCCAGCTGCTTATAGGAAGTCTTATCAGTTTCATTATCCAGATCAGGTGGCCTGTAGTAAGCACCCACTACAATGTCTCCCGTTCTAGACTCCCCCCTAGTTTTTACCCACAAGGTTTCCACCTGCTTATCATTCATCACTCCTTCATAGGAGGGGTGTTCCAGCCCCCTGATCATTCTCATGGCCCTCCTCTGGACCCACTCTATCAGGTCCATGTCCTTTCTGTGTTGAGGGCGATGTCCTCAATTTTAAGCAAAGTCCTTTGTTACTGATTTTAAATAATATTTGGAATGATAAGGAAATCTTAGAAGATGAGAAAAGTGCTATTGATGTGTTAAGTCTTGGTAGAATAGAGTGGTTCAGTCCGGACAATCATAGATTGTTTAACTGTCACAACTTGGGTAAAAGAAGGGGGAAATGGAAAATTGTGTTAATAAGTAATTAAACAACACAGTAAACTGTTTGTTCAGATAATGACTTTGCTTGATTGCTGTTACTGCTTCACTATAATAGGTTTAAGATTTTGTAAAGGGACTACTTTAAGATAAATCTCATTTAAAGTTCAAGACTGCTTAGTATCAGTAAAATAGCCACATCATAAGATACTTAATGTCTTTCTGAAAAAGTTTCAAGTAACAGGTTTTAGCAGTGATAATCTTCCCCCAAGTACTGCTTTGGAGTATCCTGGGAAATAATTGTTACATTTGTTTTAAACCCAAGGTCAGTAAAATGATAAATAGTAGAGAATATAGTTGATATCATCCAGTTATTTGGTGAGTTAGGCCTACAGTCTAAAATAACCCTACATTTAAGAAGCAGGTCACTTTTTCAGGACTGAAACAAAGAAATGGGGAACTTCCTGAGAGGCTGCCACTCTACTGGTATTTGTTCCATGGAGTTTGACTTGTGTAATGCTGTCAGTTGGGATTCTACAAATGGAAGGGGATGGAGAAACTGGAAAAAATTACTTTGAGTTAGAATCTAAATTTCATAGAAAGAGACTCTGCTAAGCCTGTTTAGTTTACCAGAACAGAGAGATAGGACTTGACTGTAGCACGTGATTAGTGACTGAATCCTGAAGCCAGAGTAATTCAAACTGGAAATGAAGTATGGAAGACAGTGACGAGCCTTTCACACTGTCACAGCAACTGATGGACACATCAGCTCCTAATAACTTGAAATTGGGAGTGGATGCCTTTCTGGAAGAACTGCTGTGGTTGAACACAAGTTACTAGTCTCAGAGATTGGTAGCTGAAGGAAATAAAAGACCTCTGTTTAACTGGAAGTCATTCTGACTGATTTTGTGGGCCCTTCTGGCCTGAAAAGGTGAATCTTCTGGGGAAAAACCTTGAATTTATGGTGATGGTTTTTTGGTCAAAATATGTTACATCTCCAGTCTCTTTCTTCCTACTCATCTGCTGCTTTTATCTGCACCTTTGAGTTTGGCAGTACTTGGCTAAACTTTTCTGTCGTACATTCTACACCTACAAGATTTAAGACAGTTCTTCTTAATGGAGATTCGTTCAGGTTGGTAAGAAATGCATTGTTTTCCACAAAATAGACAAAGAATTTTACAAGGTTGTTTGAGAACGATTGGTGAAGTTTCTTTAGCCCTTGTCTTGGGAGTGGTTGCTACTAGGACAGTGTTTAGGCTTGAGACTAAACCAAACAGTTTGATGGAACAGTTTGACCTCATTGAAGTGGTTCACATGTCAGGTAGGATCAGATTTTTTCCAGGTCTATGTTTGGGTAACTTTACTTAATAGCATGATGATTTGGTTTGACCAGACTATTTTTAGGAAAGACCGAAATAAGGACTTCCCGCCTCCCAGGATAAAGGAATAAATGTAAAAATGAATACATATGCACACCCGAGGCAAAGTGATAAAGAATAACTTTAATGGATAAATATATATATATATATATAAAACAGTGCAAATACAGAAATAAGTAAGAAAGCTTTCCAGGTCACTCCCTGCCCCCCTCACCGTGCCACGAGGTTTCTCCCTCCCCACCCCNAGAGCCGCTGCTCCAGCCTGCCCCACACCATTTATTACCGTGGTTACCATTGTCAACAACCTGGGGGAGGGGGCGGCAGCGGCGGCAGCAGAGCAGTTTGGAAAACAAAGCAACCAAGTTTGGGAGCAGGAGGAGGAGGTAAGGTGGACACAAAGAACTTCCTGTTTCATGTACCCCATCACACATGACAACTAAAAGCTATAAATCTGTATGCCAAAAGCATTTAGAAGAAAACAAAAAGAATAGTTGTTCCTTAGTTTTTTGGATGTCAAGTCACTAGTACAAATGAAACTACCAACAGGTTGAGAGAGGTGATGCTGTGATTCTAGTGAGCCCTGGTGAGGCTCCACCTGGAGTACTGTGTTCGGTTCTGGGCACCTTAGTGCAAGAGAGACATGGAGCTCCTGAGGTGAGTCCAACAGAAAGCTACAAAGATGATTAGGAGACTGGAGCATCTCACTTCAGAGGAAGGGCTGAGGGGTCTGGGCTTGATCAGCCTAGAGAAGAGGGAGCTGAGAAGGGACCTTCTCAATGTGTGAAAGTATCTGAAGGGAGAGTGCCAAGAGAATGGAGTCAGGCTCTTCTCAGTGGTACCAAGCAGTAGGATGTGAAGCAACAGGCACAAGCTGGAACACAGAAAGTTCCACCTAAACATGAGAAAGCAATTTACTGTGAGAGTGCCAGAGCTCGGTAACAGGCTGCCTAGAGAGGTTATGGAATCTCCTCTGGAGATACTCCAAAACCATCTGGACACAGTCCTGAGTAATGTGCTTTAGAGGATCCTGCTAGAGCAGGGAGGTTGGAGTAGATGGCCTCTGGCAGCCCCAATTTTAACTATTCTGTGATTCTGTGGAGGTGCAGTTGGAAGGCAAGCTGAGCAATGCCAGTACTGTGTCCTTGTGGCAGTGTAGGCAAACTGAGGCTTCTGTGGTATTGGTAAGAGTGTGCCTAGGATTCTGTGGCTGGTTTATTGCCTGATTTCAAGAGACACATTGAAAAACTGGAGAAGGTCCAGGCACCAGGATTATTAATGTATTAGAGAACTCAACATTTGGAGAAAAGTTAAAGGAAACCGTGGACCGTTCGATGGATAAGAAATTGGCTGGAGGGACGCTATCAGAGAGTCGTGGTCAATGGCTCCTTGTCCAGGTGGAGAGCAGTGACGAGTGGGGTCCCTCAGGGCTCTGTCTTGGGACTGGTGCTCTTCAACATCTTCATTAACGACCTGGACATAGATATCGAATGCACCCTCAGCAAGTTTGCGGATGACACGAAGCTGAGTGGTGTGGTTGATAGGCAAGAAGGGCGGGATGCCATCCAGAGGGACCTGGACAAACTTGAAGAGTGGGCCCAAGAGAATAAAGGTTTAATAAGTTTAATAAGTCAAAATGCAAGGTCCTGCATTTGGGAAGAAGTAACCCCAGATATGAGTATAGACTGGGTGAAGAGCTCATTGTAAGCAGCAGTGCAGAGAAGGACNGTGGATGCCCCATCCCTGGCAGTGTTCAAGGCCAGGCTGGATGTGGCCCTGGGTGACCTGGTCTAGTGATTGGCATCCCTGCTCAGTGCGGGGAGGTTGGAACTATATGATCTTTAAGGTCCCTTCCAACCTGGCCATTCTATGATTCTATGCTAAAAAGGTGTTGTACAGCAGGAAAAGCTGTGGGCAGAGATCTTGAGGCAGATGCTGCTGCAAAGAGGAGGTATGTAAATGATGGGAATTTGGGGTATTTTAGTCTAATTCTGAAATAAAATGTCTTGATGATGGACTGATGTATTCAGTAGCCTTGCATGCTCATTGCAGTTGTGCATGATTTGATTCTGCATAGGTTTTATTTTGAATATTTCTGTGCCATCTGACTCTCTGTGTTAGATGCACAGTAGACAAGTGGGGTGATGATATTTATTCTTTTCTTGTCCGTGTTCTGGAAGGTGTTGGAGGAAACAGATATGTCACAAAAAGCTGAATGCACTTCTTCCTTTGCCCTAGTCTCTTTTTGTGCACCTCCTCAGCATGGCATCTGGAGTAAAATTAGAAAAGATCTCACTCCGTGTGAAGATCTGAGCTACAGACCTGTATTCACTGCATTTCCAGATGATTTGCCTGTCGTATTTCCAGGAGTCTTCAGTTAATGGCAGGAAGCCCTTCTGGAAGTTGCACTATTACTTAAGGGCAAAGGGGGAAGAGGCAAAAAAAGTTATTTTAAAGTACTAGATACATATGTATATGTCTAGGGGTTTTTAGCAGTTTTTGGTAGTAGCCTAAGCAGAAATCATTTCCCTAGGGCTTTCCAGTCTCTCCTCTTCCATGGCTGTCCTGCAAATTACGTTGATATCTCTCCTAAGGCAAGGATCTTTTAATAATCTTTGAGTTTTTCTGTGTTCAGAGGCCTTTTTCTCTCCCAACTGACCCATGGGATTACTTGAGAGAAGATGACATGAAAAAAAAGAATAAAAATTCTGGCTTTGTCCTATAACTGCTTAGTATGTACAGAGATGAGGCTATTGAGAGTCAGTTTTTCCCCACCCCATCTTTCAAGCCAGAATCCTGTTAAAACCAGCAGACTAGTGCAACAGTTTAGTACAATCATCTTAAAACTTCATCTGAATTATTTTTTTTTAATAAACTATCGCAGGGCAATTTCAGATGTATTATGAAGTAATACTGTGCCAAGTCCTTGTGACGTCCTTGTGATGTACACCAACAGGAAAATCTTATTTTGTAATTAAAGAGCATTTCATGCAGCTATTTTCCAAATAGTTTTATTGCTTTAACATTTCTCTTTGACATCATCATCTGAGATGCAGTAATGGAACAACACAATAAAACTCTAGTACTGAATACAGCATTACTACACAATGCATTTTTTTTCTTTTGAGGCTTCAATGGCAGGGTGTTAGTTCTTCATAAATGTTAATTCCTTTAGCTTTCCCTAGCGTCTGCTGTGGTGTTAGTTCTTCATAAATGTTAATTCCTTTAGTTTTCCCTAGCGTTTGCTGTTTGTGGAGGATTCTTACTGGCTTTTTAGAGAAAGATGGTGGTGGAAGGCATCTTGAAATTGGTGTTCTACTCATCAGTGTAAATTTGTCTTGGTTGCTGAGGTTGGGAAAGCTGGTGAAGGTTCTTCAAAGTTCTTCTTAAAACAAGAATCCCGTGGTCCATAGTTCTCAGCACTAAAGGAAATCATTCAGGCTGAATGCCTATAAAATGGGAAATGCACAAAAAGAAGTTATTTGAGGAGTTGAGTGGCCCATAAGAATACCTTCAGATTCCTCTAGTGAACACAGTTCCGTCAGGCAGTGCTCCCCTGCCTTTACTGCAGGATCACTTTTTCGGCCCCCCAAGTTGCTTGCCTGATTGGTTAGATAACTATCCCTCTGCATCAACAGAAGTATGGTTCTCTGTACACTTTAATTATTGATATTCTGCATATTTGAGAGTACTGTGTCATGTTCTGGTTTAACCCTCAGCCACTTGTTCATTCTTCCCCTTTAGGATGGGAGAGAGAATAAGAAGGGTGAAAGTGAGAAAACCTGTGGATTGAGATAAAGAGAGTTTAATAGGGAAAGCTTTGGATAAGCAGAGCAAAAAAAAGGATTTTCAGGTATTTAGTCCTTTCCAGAAAAGCAAGGCTCCATCACACGTAAGTGTGAAGACAACATAACTCTGAACGTCCCCCCTTTCTTTTTCTCCCATCCAGTTTTTATTGCCCAGAATGACACTGTATGATCTGGAATATCCCTTTATTCAGTTGAGGTCAACTATCCTGGCTGTGTCTCTTCCCAGCTTCTTGTGCACTCCCAGACTCCTCACTGGTGAAACAGAGCGAGGAGCAGAAAATGCCTTGACTCTGTTTAAACACTACTCAGTGATTAATCCAAAACAAAGCCCCTGTGAAGAAAACCAACTCCATCCTGGACAAAACCAGTACATGTATTGAAAGCTGTTGCTACTACAAAAGAATTCTTCATGATCATTTTGAACCTTGTGTTTGGTTGAGAAGACCTATCATGTTGTAAACCATCCAGAGGCCGTGTTGGGGTTGTGCCCTCTTTCTGTATTATTTTGAGGTGTTTATTTGGTAATGTTTACATGCATATGTTTATGAAGGTCGTTTCCAGCATTTCAAGAAAGTTAAACAGAAGTAATTAAAATCTCAGTGTGTGGAATCATGTTGACTTTGACTCGTGTAAGCAACTGAGTTGCTGACATGGTTGGGATGCTAATGCATATAGCTTGTAGTCCTCTGCTTTTTGAACTTACGGGGTAGATAACACTGGAAGGTAGCTGGTCTACAAATAAATCAACCTTTAGTCTTAGCTGCGGTCATGTGCTTTATCAGCAGGTTCCACCACCATTTGGTAGAATGCAAAAATGTACTGAGATTCAGGGACTTTAGGATCTTTGACAGTCTCTGTATTCTAGTGGTTAAAAATCCTGTTCTTCTAGCATTTGCTACTCCCCTCCTGTGCATCTTTCTGCTGTCGTTTTGAAGCTCTATGGAGCAAGCTCTAGGCACATAGGTAAACTTTCTGGAGATTCTGATTAGTGTTATTAACTGTATTAAATGTATGTGAAAAGCAATTTTAAATTGAGCAGATCTGGGCAGCCTTTACAGGTAATGGCAAGAGGCACACACTGCTAAGGTCATCCTCTGGCTGAATTTCTGATCTCTGCAACATGGAGATGCTGTTGCTGCTCATTAATATCTGCAAAACTGAGCAGAAGATCCTGAACCTTCTTATACAAGAACCAAACAAGAAATAGATAAAGTCTAATACAGGTATGATTAAAGAACTTTTTTTTTTCACTTTATTGAGCCAATACGGAGGAGAGACTGGAGCCAAACTGTCAACCAGCCATCTGTCTGAAGAAAAACTGAGTCTTACTCAGACATCATCCACATTGTACCAGTCTAACCTATACTTGCCCTGAGCTTGCTGGACATGTCATTTTACAAAGAGCAAGGACTAATTCAGCTGCATTCTAATAAAGTAGGGCAGTACAAAGAAGCATTCTGATAACTTCTGTTCAGATTATGTCCAGATAAACTGGACATGGACTTGATGGACTTGTGCTGTTTGAAAATACTAGTCTGTTTTCTTCTTATGTTGTATTACAATTACATATAGCCTTTATTTGGAACATTTATAGTATTGACTGAATTTCAGGTATGGCTAGTGTAGAGCGAAATGATATACTGCATTTTTTTACCACATCTCTTAACTGCAGAATGAAGAATAGTTGAAGTTTGTAGAAATCTTGTGTATGTATGCATTTATTTAAGAGCCAGAACATACAACAGAGTGTCTTGTTTGAAGACTAGCACTGTTACACAGTCACAAGCTCAGTGGTTCAAACTTCCAGTACCATTTTGCAGAATGCGAAAAGAACAGGAAATATCTATGTATATTCCCTTAAGTGTGCAAAAGTCTGTTGGGTTTGTCTGGTTTTTGGTTTAGTTTTGTTTTGTTTTAAATTTAGTGGAGGAAGGCCAATGTTATCCCAATCTTCAAAAAGGGCAGGAAAGGTGACCCGGGTAACTATAAGCCAGTTAGCCTCACCTCCATCCCTGGAAAGGTGATGGAACAGCTTGTTCTTGTCACCATCTCCAAGCATTTGGAGGAAAGGAAGCTTATAATGAGTAGTCAACATGGAGTCCATAAGGGGAAGTGATGCTTGACTAATCTGATAGCCTTTTATGATGGCATAACTAGGTGGATAGATGAGGGGAAGGCAGTGGTTATGGTTCTTCTCGACTTTAGTAAAGCTTTTGATACTGTCTCCTATGGTATCCTCATTGCCAAACTTAAGAAGTGTGGATTGCGAGACTGTNGGAGTGGAGCATCTGCCCTGTGAGGACAGGCTGAGAGAGCTGGGTCTCTTCAGCCTGGAGGAGACTGAGAGGAGACCTCATTAATGTTTACAAATGTGTTAAGGGTGAGTGTCAGGAGGAGGGAGCCAGGCTCTTCTCAATGTCATGCAATGTTAGGACAAGAGGGAATGGGAGCAAGTTGGACCACAGCAGGTTTAGTATTAACCTGAAGAAAAACATTTTTACAGTAATGGTGACAGAATACTGGAACAGGCTGCCCAGGAGGGCTGTGGAGTCTCCTTCTCTGGAGATACTCAAGAGCTGCCTGGACACATTCGTGTGTGACCTTGTCTAGGTGATCCTGCTCTGACAGGGGGGTTGGACTAGATGATCTTTCTAGGTCCCTTCCAACCCCTAACATTCTATGATTCTATGATAGTGACCATTTGTTTCTGACTCTACCAGTTCTGTAATTGCATGAATAGGGGATATGATGAAAATTCAGCCCTTTTGTCTCATGTGAAACCATGAAGCCAGAGTACTTCTGCTATCAAGTTTCTTTAGGTATTCCTGAGCATTGAGTTGAAGAGGCACAGGATATGCATAAGATCTTTTGTGACTGAATACTTAAGTTTGCATGGGAAAGCAAGATACATGCAAATAAATATACTTTTTATTGGCAGTAAACATTTACTGTAAGTATACCTTCAGGTGAAACAGTAAATTGGGTTTTAGGAGATACGCTTTCTGTACCTAATGCAAAAAGACCAGTCACAGAATAGATGTTTTTAGAAGAATCTGATCTAAGTAATAGTACAGAAAAACACTTTTAAAATCATATGTATTTATTGTGAGAACTTGATGATGGTATTTATGAATTTTGTGGCGTGGTCAATGTGTGTAGTTGGAGATCAATGAGGCTTGAAAGTGATTCCAAGAATAACCTGCAATTCCTGCATTTGCCTATAAGCAGCCATTCAGACAGCTTTATAATTTTCCTACTGTTCATTTCTGCACTGTCAGACTGTAGTTGATTCGACACCTGTCTGTCAGAGAAAGGAAATCCAACCCTCTCGTCTAATTTTTTTCTATTTGTCATTTAAACAGATATCAGTGAGGTATTCAACAAAATGCTCTGTTCACACAAACAAGGCATATAAAATACTGTGTGCTTATTTCATTCTAACATCAAGTCCTCCCTCCAGTGGCTGCTGTAATGTTTTTTCACTTTGTCAAAAAAAGAAATGTAATTCTATCTCTCACAAAGCTAAATTAAATTTTATTTAAGGTTTATTTATATGTCTTGGTGCTTCAGGCTTGGCAAGTGAACCTGTTGCCTACTTTTTCCTCAGTTGCAGGGTTTTCACCTGTTAAAGGAAGAAGAAGGATATCCATTGTAGAGATAAGAACATCAGGTATTCTTGATCTTAGCATTGATTTATCTGATTAGGGGATGGTGATTAGTTTACCAAGATATATCTCTTCAGATAAATTTATGTTTGTTCCCTTGGGTAATAACAAGCCTTTGAGCACCTATATGTATTTTGTAACTGCCTTAACTATACCCAATTATGGATTTTCAAATGTTGTGTAGGGAGGACTACTCAATTTTTAGGGCTAGAAGAATTTTTGTCTGGGTTATCACAAAACACTATCACTGTCATTTCAATCACTTCTAATAATGCTAAGTGGAATAAGTTGGTTTATGTTCTAAGTGATTTGCTAGATTTACTAGTGATTTACAGAGTTTTGTGTTGCAAGTGTACCTTAATCTACAAGAAAATGTTTCATGTAATGAGTTTTCTCTAAAGACAATAGAAAAATAGTTCTTACTGTTATGCTTGATTTTCTTTTTTTTAATGCTGCCTCTGCAGTGAGCTACTGTTACTTAAAATAAGCCATTTTGGGGTTCTTTTCA
This sequence comes from Bucco capensis, assembly GCA_013396975.1. NCBI lineage: Eukaryota > Metazoa > Chordata > Aves > Piciformes > Bucconidae > Bucco > Bucco capensis. The sequence continues at coordinate 9,770 of VWZO01015738.1, forward strand.
CAGGTGTACGCATTAGGGAGCCCCTAGTATAATTGTTGAATCCTATTACTCTTTTTTTGAAAGTTACAAATTGCTACAGAAATACAGTTCATGCAAACTCATCTATGATAAAGTATATTGGGGAGAAAAAATAAAACAAATTGGCAATGACTGACAGATAAAAAAAAGAACCATAAAAGATGAAGGGGAAAATAGTTCAATGCACAGAAGTCTTTTTACTGAGAAGGAAAAGTGGTGATTGTGATGAGGTAGTTTGCTCTCTTGGTGTCAGATTCAAGATGAAAGAGATTTCAAATTTGAATGTCTTGGGTTGCCTTCGGTGTATTAGGAGAAGTTTAGAAATACATTTTACATGTGAAGTCTCACCTTGAATATATTGAGGTTCGTTGTATAACTGGACAGTTACTTTATGTGTTTCAGTGCTGATAATGTATTGCAAAAATCACAGTGATTTAAAGAAGTGTGCTCCATGTAGTTACACTGAAAAAAAACTGTAAAAAAAAACCCTAAAACTGTATAGTACAGTAAGAACAAGAAAATGGGGTTAGTTGATGAAGTCCTTAAAGATTGTGGAAGTTGTATTGGTTATGATTTATTTTACTTGTATGTTCTTCAGACATACAACAGTGGTGCTTCTCCAAAAGGCTTACCATTTACTGCTATTACTTTAGAATCACAAAAAAGAAGTATCAATTAGATAGATGTCCTTACAGGGAGAAGTTAGTGTTCGTTCATGTGAAGCTGAATCTTTGGCCAAACTTGAGTGCGTGTCACAGTTTGTCATATAACATCTTAATCTGGGATAGTGTGATGAGACTTCAGAGTGTCCAGTATAAGTTTTGGAGGAGAGTTAAAAGTTAGATTTAATTCTACCTTGTGTATCATATGGATTTATACTACTTGGGGAAGTTTTGCTTTTGGAACAATTTCTGGGTTTTGGTTTTGGTTTTTTTTGTGATGTAAGCAGTGGCAAATGAGATCTGTTGAATTAGAAAATCTGTTAATTTCCAAATTTGTTGATTTTCAGATTGTCCTTGGGAGATTAATGTACATTTACCTCAGTATTTTAAATCTGTTGACAGTGTGGGTAATGATGGCTCAGCTCCAGCAAGGAGGCCCAGATGAAAAAGAGAAGACTACTGCATTAAAGGGTATGATGTTTTTTGCCTTCTTTTTACATGCGTTGACATTTAAAAAAGAATTATTAAAGAAAGGAAAATACTGTTACACAACTGTGGATTAGAGTCTAGGGACTGCAGTACTGGAAGAGACTATTAGTCCATCTATGCTAATGCCTTTTATCTAATGGAATATCCATTATGAGAATTTCATAAGATGATATAAAAAATAACAATCTGTGTTTAGCAGTAACAGAATAAGATATCCATTAGTTTTTTAATTATCATAGTTATCCTGTCAGAAAGTTAACTGGTGCTCTTGTGTTCTTAATTTCTGGGATTTATTTAATTTTTTCTGCCACTGCTGTTTTATAATTATGGCATTACGTTACAGCTTTTAAAAATCTCTTTGACTAGAATCTTAGCAGGGAAAACATATTCAGGATGTTGATTTCTATGTTGATTTTATGTAATTTTCTTTGTCTTCTGTTTTTAAAAAATGAATAGACCTAAGTGTCTCAGAGTAATTTTCATGGGGAAAAATAAATTTCATAAATGACATCTTTTAGACAGTGGTTTTCAGTTTTGGAAGTGCATGGAGTTGGTTAGACCTACAAGTAAGCTAACCAGACATTGGATTTTAAGTGCTTGCATTACACATTTACTCTCTAAAGTGTCTTTCAAAACAGAAAAAAAAACCTTGTAATTCCAGTGTAAAAACTGGATTTCTACTGAACTGTTATTAGAAATGTATGTTCTATTATACAGGAATAGTAGATGATGTTTCTTCAGTTAGAGCTGTGTTTTTGTGAATTGTTTGGTGAGAATCTATGTGCTGCTTTTTTCAAACCATATACTGGTTCTGTCAAATTAGTATATTTTGAGGAAATGATACTTTGTTTGGAAAAATAAAACTTCTATTTTATACTTGGCATAATTTGATCTTCATTAAGTATTAGTGTCCAAGAAATATTCCACATAATGAGAACTTTCATAAGGGTGTTGTTTTATTCATACAATCTAGTCAACACCCATTGAGCTATTGAAGGTCTCCTGCAGGTCATTCAGTTTTGGGCTTTGTTGAAGAAGTCTTGAGTTGAGTTGGAGACCCCAAGATCTTGAGTGAGAACGATCAATCAGATCTTGAAAGAATCTCATGTTTAAAAACACTTTCACTAGTTTTAACTTTAAAAATTGCATAGGAAGAAAGTGGCCATGTCAGTGGTTGGAGCACAGACCAATTACAGTGTTCCTGACTGACTCTGGAAGCTGTAAATTGTGGCAACTGTACATACTGCAGATAAACTTTGTTTAGTTTGTATAGTAGTGCCCTTGCTATTTAGGAGATGGATATTTTATTGTATAGTAACTGACACCTCTGTGTAAACATACTTCCAAACAGGTCATGGTAAGAAAACATGAAAACTGTGGTGAAATTAAATTCTAGAGGTGTGGTGTGACTGGAACCTCTTCAGAAAGGAGAGGAAGGCATATTAAAACCTTAATGTTGTGAAAGTACAGGGGAAGAAAGGGCATAATTTCTCTGACCCATAATGAAAGCTTCCTTGACAAAGGTCTTTCTCCTGTCATTCAGTTGAGGACCAAAGCAGCTGTCCCAGAACTTTCAAAGGACAGTGCACAAGAAAAAGCATATGATTACTAATGTGAATTGACTGTCATCAGACTTGCAATTACACAGATTTGATGGAAAAGTGATCTATGATTGGGAAAGCCACACTGAGAACTCTTTCAGTCAATGTCTGGTGCCGTCTAGCTATTTAGATACCACAGAGATGCTCAGATACTGTCATATGGACTGGAGAGATGTTGAATTTGAGCAGCCATACAAGATGTCCTTTGGTCCTCGAGCTTTGCCCAGTGAAATCTCTTAGAGAAGGAGGAGCTGGAGGCAGCTGTATGGATGCTGGAGTGAATGTCATGTGAACCTGAAAGTGTTATAGAAGAGCAGGCCAAGGAACTCTAAAGAATATTGAAGCTAATTTTCAGTATACTTTAAGCACTGTAGAAATTCAAAGGGTTAATTTACCAGTACTACACTTAAGTAACATGGGTAACCTATAGGCTTGTGTTGGCAAAAAAAGGCAAAACCTATTCAAATAATGATTTTCAGTAATTAAAAGATGAAAATGTAGTTAATATCTAACAAAAGAGGTTTAAAGAAGATTAGTCCTTTCAAACTGTTTTCTTTCCTTTGAGCTACAACTTTGGATGGTGAAGGTAATAAAACCAATATGCTTGAATACTTAATTCATTTCATTGGTAAAACATGGTATCTTGATTTAGGAAACAACAATAGCTCAAAGTCAGTGTAATGCTTCTGAACTCAAACGTTCAGGTCTTCAAATTCATTTATGAGGAAGTAGGAATATATATTTTGGTGGAATCCTGCTGAATAATTTCTTGATGATTTTTTAATTAATAATCAGAAAGTATGTTAAAAGGATGTCATTGGGTTGTGTGGGTGATGAGCAATGAAGAGAGATGATTATGCATTATTACGTGTGTATGCAGTAATTTTTAGTAGTTAGATCTAAGTAAAAGATGTCCCTCTATGCTTATCACTGGTTAAATGTAAATCCTTTAATCTAGAGTAAAGAATCCAAACTATACTTATTTTAGTGTACTTGCATTAGTGAAAGCAGGCTGTACTAGGTTATTCCATCTTAGTCTGAAAAAGATATCTGTGTCATGGTTTGCTGTGAAATAGAGAATGGCACTTTTCTCTGCCTTGAGAGTTATTAAAGGAGAGTGGTTGAGGGAGAGATTCAGATCACAGAATCACAGAATGTCCTGAGTTGGAAGGGACCCACAAGGATCAGCCAGTCCAGCTCATGTTTATGCACAGGACAACCCCAAAGTCACACCACGTGTCTTAAGAGCATTGCCCAGATGCTTCTTGAGTTCAGTGATGAGAGTTGGTGCCATGATTGCATTCCTACAGGGAGCCTGTTCCAATGCTCCACCACTCTCTGGTTGAAGAACCTTTTCCTAATACATAACCTGAACCTCCCCTAGCACAGCTTCATGCCATTCCCCTGGGTCCTGTCACTGGTCACCAGAGAAAATAGATCAGCTCCTGCCCCTCCTTAATCTCTGGTGAGGAAGTTAACTCAGTCTGTTTGGATATGAAAGGGAAGGTTAATGTTTTAGGGACATGGTTTAGTGGCATGATGATGATAGGTACATGGTTGGACTTGATAATCTTAGAGGTCTCTTCCAAGCTTAATGATTCTGTGATTCTGTGAGTGTTGTGATCACACATGCTTGTGAGATGACGTGTGTTTGGTAATCTGAGCTGTTCAAGAAGGCAAACAAGAATGTACGAATGACTTGATATTGAAAATAGGTAAGTTTGTGATAAAACCATGAGAGTAATGAATCATTTAAGTACTTGATTGCTTTTCTGTTCCTGGATGTTTTTTGATCAACATTAGAGACACACAGGTAAACAAACAAACAAATAAGTAAGAAAATATACTGACAATGAGGCCTAGCTTTCAAATCTGGAACAAGGTCCCTCATAACCGAGTCCTCTGTTTAGTAAAGTAGGATGCCCTTCTGCCCTGAAGATCTACAAATCTGAACAAGCGCATTTTGTCAGTGATAGTAGTGAAATAACAAAAACCGTAGCATACATTGTTATTTAAGTTTTCTTTTCCTTTCTTAGATTTACTGTCTAGAATAGACTTGGATGAACTAATGAAAAAAGATGAGCCACCACTTGAATTTCCTGATACTCTGGAAGGATTTGAGTACATTTTCAATGAAAGTAAGTCATATATGCTTTGTAAGGGCTATACTTAGAATAATGTTGAGAGGCTATCAGAACTTTAATCACACCTTGTAAGTCCCTATTAGAATTTCACACTTTTCTGTTAAGAAAAAAAAATTAAGACTTAGTGTTAACATACTTGTAAATCTAGCTAAGTAATTTTTTTTTCTATTTCATGAAATTGTCACAAAAATCCCTGATTTATTACAATACTATAGGTTTGTACTCTGCCTGCTTTGACACCCAGCTGTCTGTTACAGAAGTGTTGATACAAAAATTCTGAAAGTAATTTCTGTGGCATTAGCACTAAAAAACAAAATTAAAAAGCATATTTACTGATTGATTTTTATAGATAGAAAAATACTGTTTAGTTAATACCAATAGGAAAACACCTATTTATATTGAAGGAAGGATGTGCAGTGTGATAGACTGTCTCCTGCTCTTCTGGTGCGGGTCACAGTCTTGCATGACAGCCGTGTGATGGCTACAAGTACTTCCAGCTAGCTGAATCTCTGTGTTAAATGAGTTAGTAGTATTTCTAATTTCCAGTGCATACATTTTAAAATCCAGCTGAGAAATAAGTTTCTGAGCTAAAGTAATACCAGACTCCAGGAAATAGCTCTTTCAAGATTGTTTGAAACCTGTAAGACAAATGGGGACGTTTACAATTCTACATCTTTGCAGTTCCTGTGCTGTGAACAGAGGAGCTTTAGTTTCTAAATCTGCCTGTCTTACATCTTCCACTTTTCAAGAAAAATAAAAAGAGCTTTCCTTTAAATGATAGTCATTTATGCAACACTTAGTTTTTTAATACCCTGATGGCTTTCACAGGAAGGTACTTAGAGACTAAAAGTGTCATGAAAGTGATGCTCTTTCTTTGACAGGAGGGGTTCAGCTCTGTCACTTTTCAGCTCCTTATTTTTAGATCTGCACAGTCTCTACTGTCTTCCTTACTGACTTCAGAGTTAATGGTTCATATATGGCTGATAAAAAGGGATGAAATTTGAATTTTGGGGAATGGTGTTTTAGAATGATGTTATTGAATATTCCATCAGTAACCTCACCGTCTGAGTGAATTCCACAGAATGGAGCAAAACCTATTACATATACTAATGGTCAGCAAAGCAAAAGGATCTCCATTTTGCTTTTGTATATTTAATTCAGATGTTCAGTCATGATTATGCTTCTTTTTACGATGGAAAAATAAGGAAGATTTTTAGCAGTTTTAAAGACTCTGAAGAAGACAAGGGTTCTAGAAATTCAAAAGAAAAAATACGCCAGATACCCGCTCCACTTTACTTCTGGAGAGAGCAACTTTGTGTACCACTGAATGAGCTGCTTGAAGAGTGACTAGCTGAGAAGGAACAGCTGAGGGTGGAGTTATGATGAAAATGTAAGAAGAATGTTGGGGCCTGAGACAGGGATATGAAGTTGGGGAGAAATACTTCACTGGTGTCTAGTACATGATGTAAGATAGGTCTGGGAAAAAAAATCAGATATCGATTCTGAAGTATTTTATTTAAAACATCAAGAATCAAAAGGTAAAGGTGTGAACTAAGCCAGAAATTTTCTTACTATTAAAGAGGAAACATTTTGCTGAGAAACCTTAGTTTCATCCAGCAGACATCTTACCTTTCAAAGGAGAAAACCTGGAAATTTTTTTTTTTTTCCTCCAATCTACGGCAACTTTGTGATGCTCTGAGACCATAACTTAAGTTTTTTGTGATAATTTGAAACATTACTGTAAGATACCAGTTTTCTGCCATTTGCTCCTTATTTGGTTGCTATTTTATTATTGTTATTTTAACTCAGTCTGTGTCTTCATCTGTGGTTGGGTATGCAGCTAAACTTCTGCTAAACAAGGCCACCTGCAGAAAGTTACTTCGGAATCTAAGAATAGCATGTGGTTTTGCTCTGATCAGGCATTCTCCTTTGTTCTACTGTTGTGCTCTGAGTATCCTGAATCTAAGAGCTCTTCCTTTATTGCCTAGGAAAAATTGAGATATTTACTGTAATTGTGGAGTTGTTTTTTCAGTTTAACTTGGAATGTTGTTAGTCTTGAAAATGTATATTTCCTTCCCTGCAGCCTAGTCTGTACTCACATATCTTCATAAATGCAGTTGGTTTTGAAGTAGGGGATTTGAATCTCCAGTTTGATTACCTAGGTGATACTGTAGATCAAATATTAACTGGTAAAGTTTACATTTCAGTGTTAATCCATAGCCAAATTGCAAATCAGTTTGGCGTGTGATATCTGCACATAATTTCAGTGTCATCACTTGTGTTTAGCTTTATATAGCAATATATATACTGTTCAAGGGGAATACATTTTGTCATTACGCTGTGATTGTTTTCCTTCAAAAATGCTATAACCAAAAGAGAAGGAAATAATTCATAATAGCTCAATTTTTGGATGTAGACTTCTTTTAAAGTTTTCAGCATTAAGTGTGTCTTACTATTAATGACTCTATTAAAATTTAATGTTTTTCTTTCTTTTACAGAAGGGCAGTTGAGACACACCAAAACGGGTGAGCCCTTTGTTTTTAATTACCGTGAAGATTTGCATAGATGGAACCAAAAGCGCTATGAAGCTCTTGGAGAGGTATGTTATTTGTATGTATGTAGTGGTGTGGTGCATTGTGTGTTGTGTTTCTCTCTAGAAGTGATACTTCTAATTGTGTATATATATATTAGGAAAGATGTAGTGAGGCTGCAGTCATTTAGCAAAATGTATTTCAGTATAACAGTAGGTTCCATTATTTGCTGTGTAACAGTAGGTTCCATTATTTGCTGTATAGTCTAAGATGGGATTTAGACTACAAATTGACTTTGGTTTGTGTTCAAAATAACAGTGTCATCTAGGTTACACAGATCAGAGAATATCACACCATGCAGGATTTTCCTTAACTTCCTCCTTGAGGTGAAGCACTGAGTACAAAACGTAGCATTTTACTTTCTAGCTGAAGATGGATGTATTGGCTGGTTTTCTCATGCTACCAGGAGACACTAGGAGCCATGAGATGGATTTTTTCAGAGATCTGATGATTAATCAACTAAATATTTATTGATGTAGTGGATATTTGGATGCTACTGGTACTCCCTAGGCTTTTTATAGGCCTACTGTGGATGTAGTAAGTGTAGAAGTGACTGGCCGTGTTACATTTTCTGTGTGAAAATGACTTTAATTTCAGTGCCATGCTTATTATAATGCTTTAGGAGTTGAAGCATTGACTTGAGACGAAAGGCTTCTGATCTCAGTGAATGCAGAACTGTGTATGCTGAGGTCTTCCTTGCACTGTCACAACATCCCGTGCCCAACAAAAAAAACATCCTCAGCATGCCAACCTCTGGGTACCAATGCTGCTCACATCAGAGTGGCTTTTGTAGAAAGGGGATGCCAAGTTCTGTGCACCAGCTAGAGTCTGTTTGTTAGGGACTATATATGATTACCGTGTGGTTTCTGTAGGAATCATTATGGCATGGTGTTCAAGAACTGCCTTTGCCTCATGGCTTGTCTACTTGCATTAGTGTTGTATTTCTAGTAAGGATAAAGCACATTTATTCCCCACTTATTCTTTCTGTTATGTTAATTCAGATGACTCAAGAGGTATACTGGAGTGTGCATGTTTAGACATTTGTCTTCTAAAGTTTCTTGTTATTATGCTTTAACCCCAGTGGACAGTTCAGCCCCACACAGCTACTCACTCACTTCCGAGCTGGGATGTGGCAGAGAATCAGAAGGGTAAAAGTGAGAAAATTGGTGGCATGAGATATAGCTGGATAGGTAAAGCAAAAGTTGTGCACACTACTGGAGAAGAGAAGGCTCTGGGGAGACCTTATTGCAACCTTTCAGTACTTATAGGGGCCTATGAGAAAGAGGAGGACAGACATTCCAGTAGGCCTTCTTATGACACGACAAGTCATGACGACTTTAAACTGAAAGAAGATAGGTTCAGACTAGATATAAGGAAGAAATTTTTTACTCTGAAGGTGGTGAGACACTGGCCCCCGTTACCTAGAGAGGTGGTAGATGCCCAACACTGGAACCATGCCACATCAGGTTTTTGGAGGCTGTGAGCAGCCTGATCCAGCTGCAGATGTCCCTGCTGACTGCAGGGGGGTTTGACCAGAGGACCTTTGAAGTTCCCTTCCAGTCCTAAACATTCTATGATTCTAAGTAAAATGAAATAAGGAATTAAGTCACAGAATCACAAAATCATTAAGGTTGGAAGAGACCCCTAGGATCATCAAGTCCAACCATCTACCTATCACCACCATGCCACTAAATGATGTCCATAAGTACCACAATGTCCTGGTTTGGGCTGGAGTGGAAGTGATCCTGCTAGGTGGCCTTGCTTTCCAGCTGAGGCTCCATTCAGTGACAGCATTTCTGAAGCTGGCAGTATGTTTTTCAGAAACAGTGCCTACTTCCAGTAGTGACCAGGCCTAATGTTTGGGTTTACTGCCAAGGATTGGTATGTAAACCAGGGCCACTGCTGAATGTTTTTTTCCTTTGTGACTCCTAGTGGCAGGGGCGGGGGGCTGTGTGTGTGCAGGTAGAAGTCTGCACCTACAGGAAAGGAGCAGGCAAGACAGATGACCCCAAACTGACCAATTAAGTATTCCATTTCGTAGACGTCATGCTCAATATAAATCTAAGGGGCAGTTCCCTCTGTGCTCATTGCTTCTTCCCACTTGCTATTCTGCTTGGGCCCATCTTTGCTGCTTCTTTCTGTGTTTCACTCCTGAATCCACAAGATTTGCAACCATGATTGCCTCCTTGGGGAACCTGTTCCAATGCTCCACCACTCTCTAGGTAAAAAACTTCTTCCTAACATCCAACCTGAACCTCCCTCGGGACAGCTTCACGCCATTCCCCCTGGTCCTGTCACTGTTCACTAAACAGAAGAGTTCAGCCCCCACTCCTCCCTCTCTAGTAAGGAGGTTATAAACTGCGATGGTGTTCCCCCTCAGTCTTCTCCAGACTGAACAGGCCAAGTGATTTCAGCCTTTCCTCATACAACTTCCCCTCCAAGCCCTTAATCATCTTTGTGGCCCTCCTCTGAACACTCTCCAACAATTTTATGTCCCTTTTGTATTGTGGTGCCCAAAACTGCACACAATACTCCAGATGAGGCCATGCCAGTGCCAAATAAAGAGGAACTATCACCTCTCTTGCTTGGCTAGTGAGGGAGTGCTTGATGCACCCCAGGATCCGGTTGGCCCTCTAAGGCACACTGCTGACTCATCTTCCTCTTACTATCTATTAATACTTCCAGATCCCTCTCAGCAGTGCTGGATTCTAGTCTAACATTCCCCAGTAGGTGGGTAGTTTTTGGGTTGCCCCTCCCCAGGTGCAAAACCTGGCACTTGCTCTTGTTAAACTTCATTTGATTTGTGATAGCCCAGTATATTCACATATATTGTCTACTGTTGCTGTTTTCATTGAAGAAGTTAAAGGTTGGGTTTTTTTTCCAANTGTTGCTGTTTCCATTGAAGAAGTTAAAGGTTGGGTTTTTTTTCCAATCCACGGGTCTCTTTCTTTCTTCTCATTTTCCTTTTCCCTCCTGTGGCAAAGGTGAGGGAAGAAAAGGGGGGAGTATTCAATTTGGCCTTGGGCCTCAAATGATAACACACATCTATATGTTTTTTAAACACCTCCAGGGATAATGACTCCACCACTTACCTGGGCAGCCTGAGCCAATGCCTAACAACTGTTTCAGTGAAGAAATCTTCCCAAACAATCAATCTAAACCTCCTATGGTGCAACTTCAGGCCATTTCCTCTCGTCCTCTCACTGTTAACCCAGGAGAAAAACCCTACCTATGATTTAGTCTTTAAATGACACAGAGTGGCTTCGTGAGCACATCTGCCAGCTCCCTCAGTATCCTTGGATGGATCCTATCCAAGGACGTTGTTACTGTTGAATTGGAGCAGCAGGTCACCGACTACTTCTTCCTGGATTAAAAGGGCTTCACATACCTGTCTTCCACTCAGGGGATAACTGATCTGACTATTAACGACTGAGGCAAAAAAAAATTGAGTACCTCGGCCTTTTCCCCATCCTCAGCTACCATGTTTCCCCCTGTATCCACTAACGGATGGAGATTCTCCCTGGCCTTCCTTTTCTTGTTACTATGTTTGTATTATTATCCTTTATTAGAGTGACCAGATAAAGTTCGAGCTGGGTTTTTGCCTTCCTAATTTCCTCTCTGCATGACCTAACTATATCTTTGTACTCTTCTTGTGTTGCCTACCCCTTTTTCCAGAGGTGGTAAACCCTCTTTTTTACCTTGAGTCCCGGCCAGAGCTCGCTCTTCAGCCAGGCTGGTTTTCTACCCCACCTGCTCATCTTACTGCAAATAATTCACTGCTTTCCATGAGCAGGTGAGTGTTTTGGCATCTCCAGGAAAGCAGGGCTTCTTCATGCATAATGGTGACTTGGGAAGACAAATGCCTTACTGGAGGATAACCCCAAACATCCTCCCTTGCTCCTGCTTCCCCCTAGCTTTTATTGCTGAGCATAATACTGCATGGCATGGAAAGTCCCTTTGGATGTTCCCAACTTCTTGTGCACCTCCAACTTGTACATTTTTGTACTAAAGAGGAAAAAGAAGACTAAAGTGGCTGAAATACTGCTAAGTGCATAGTGCAAAACATCTTGATTTTGTTAGATGGATAAATAAGTATATACTTACATTTATTACCAAATGGTTTCATATAGTTTCTTGTGCTGACAAGAGCACATTTGTTTAAAATGAAGAAATATCTAATTATGTGGCCTTGTGTAGGTATAGTAGGATAGGCTCTGGGAGCCTCGCTAGACATCAAACATGCAGGTTCAAGAATGGAGTGCTTTGCAGGAGTCTCCGCCTGTCTTGATCAACAGGAATAGCACTCCCTCTGGTCTTAAACAGCATAGCTGAGTATAGTATGGTCCAGGTATTCCCACCAGCATTAGTTTGGATACTGTCAGGCTGAGAGAGGCGGAAGTACGGTTCAATGGAGAGCAGTGCACAAGCAGAAGGAGGAGAGAGGGTGATTCACTGTACACTGTAACACCATGAGGCTAGGCAGTGCTGTATTTTTACACATACAAGCCTCCATTTAAATACATGTACTCCCTTCTGTTACAAGGAATTTCTGTTCTTTGAGATGGTCCCGGTTCTTTGGCAAACTGTCGTGGATTTCCAGTGGTGCAGGTTTTACTTTTTCATTCAGGTAAGATGAAAAGCCACTGCAGGCCAGACTGCTGTGACTTCAGCAGGATAGATAACATGGATTAGTCCGTATCCCAGTTCCTTCCTGTGGCTCCTGAAGAGGCTTTGTGGTGGAGACAGACTTTCTGCTTTTAAGACTGTGATGAAAAGCTGATGCTCACCCTGCTAGGCCTCTGCTGAGCGGTGGTCTGGTACTCTGTGGCGAGCTCAGCCTCTCCATTTCATTCAGGGGGAAGCCTGGGTCCTATGCTGAATATGTTGGAGCAGCCCAGCTGTTGAGCACTGCTTTGTCCTGTCAGAGCTTTGTTACCAAGGGTTGAAGAATCTTTTTACCTCCTCCTCCTTCTTGTTCCTGCAAGAACTGTGTCAGGAGAGGAGACTGTGTAGGCTACTGCTGCTACTTCTCATATCCTTTCACCTCAGCTGTTTTTCCAAAACAGGGAATGTACTATTCCCCAGTCTGTTGCCTTGTCTAAGGTACTTCATACACATTTCTTCCAACAGGAAACAGATTAGTGCGTATTTTGTGGTCTGTGTGTGCCTGTATTGTTCGCATACCTCCATTTCCAAATAAATGAGTTGGACAAAACACAGCTATAAAAATTAGCACGTCTCCATGTGGGTTCCTGTGCCACCACATCTTCTTGCGTGTGTTTGGTGGCAGCATCAAATTCCTCATTCTGTGCATCTGAATAGTGAGTGCCACAGCTTCAACCCATAGTACTACAAATGACTTCTTGTGATTTTTGTTTAACCAGGAGGTGGGGTGCTTTTGTGGAGCGGATGCCTTGCATCTGTGTCCTATCTTGTGCATTTTGCCTTAGTTACTTACAGTTGTTCTCCATGCTCAGATGTGAGTGATCTTTTAAAATGCACATTTTTATATTGATGGGTAAAAGGCAAGGAAGGTTTGAGGTCAGAAATCTGACAGGGTGATTTGTTCTAAGTATTTTATTTGTTTTGTGATTTAGAGAAAAAAGAAACTCATCTGTGTTTCAGTCTGTGATCTGCTTGGTGCTTGATAGTACTAAAAGCCACAAATTTAGAAATGCTGCATTGTGTGGTTTTGGCACCGTGAGTGCTTATATAGTTATCTGAGAATGCAGGAGATGCTGACCAGCAAGACCCTTGGCATTTGTTCACATAGATAAAACCTTCTTTTGTGCCACAGATTGGTGAGTCACTGATGTAGATGTTGAACAGTACAGAAGCCGTATATTGCCCTCTGGTTAGCCATTTTGTGGTCTAGGGTAAGAAGTGTTTAGCAAACTGTAGTGGCTTAAGAGGCAGCAGCTGTAAGGTGATGTAGTAAAATCTGGCTTTAGGCCTGTGCTTTGAAAGATCATCTTTGGGTTTAGGAGTTCTCTAATATGTTTTTGTGCCTGAACATTTATGTGGCTGGACATAGAGTGAGATGATAAAGTAGCTAGACTTGTATCATCAGACAAAAGTGTTTTAAGTATTTAGTGTTTCCATTGTTGTCTCTGTCATTGTATATGCTGGTTTTCCAATTTGTAAAGGATGAATCCATCCTGCCCAAGGCAACTTATTTTTAACTGTGTGTATATATTGTTGCCTGCTTTTATTGCATTTTATTAATTTTAAGTGGATGTACTTCCTGGCCTTATGTTACAGCATCATTCTCTCTTTCTTGGAGCATTAATAAATTTCCACTTGGTAATCCATGATTTTTTTGCTGTTCGAGTCATGAATGCACTATCTGTGATGTTCTGCCATTACTCTGGCTGTATGGAAATTGATTCTTCACAAATTACAATGGTTTGTCAAAAGTCTCCACTTCTTACATCTCTTTATTCTTCGTTCATTGATCTGTTATTTCAGGCACACAATTTGTTCTGCAGCCTCTTGATATGTGCTCCTAATAGACAATTTAGTGAACTGTTCATAATTTTGTGATTCTGGTTCAGTCATTGCTATTGCAGCATTGAATTTTGTGGAGAGCCTCTCCATTTGCTTTTTAAAAATTAAAATGGCAACAGAAGTGCACAGAACATGGTGTTGCAGCTGCTTCTAACTGCATATTAATCCATGTGGCAAGTTTGAAGTATGACTGAGAACAGTTTTGTGTCAACAGTTTAGTTGTTGCAGGCATGGCTTTCCAGCTCAAGATTGATTGATTAATTGATTGATTTTCTGGCCAGGTGTTAGAGAAATTTGGATTCTAAGTTAAACCCCAGATTAGACTCACAGGAGATAGGTCTCCTTGCATTTTAAGTAGATGCCTGTGTTTATTGTTTGTACTGCACTTTCAGTTGATGTGGTGGTTACTGAAACTGCCAACAGTCTCGTCAGGACATTGAAGTTACCTGAAGTTATAAATTGAATGCTACTAATATCTGTTGCTGGGATTTTACCTTACATTTTGCCAGTCATATAGGTTGTGTTGGTAATGAGATTACTTACCAAAAAGATGATGTTTACATTCTCCTCCCCAAGTCTTAAAATAACCAGAGTATCCCTGCCATCAGTGGGCAGTTAATTGTCTGTCCCTCTACTTGTCTTTTACACCTCTAGCACTGGGTAATTATAATTTGATGATTGCTTGGAGGTCATTTAATGTTTGCAGATGTTTTTATGAGTGTCATCACTAATGAAGAGACTTTTACCTATACTGACAGTTTGCTTGGCTACCCATGTCTTTAAATAAGTTAAATAGGATCTGTAAATATGTAGATTATAACATGGAGCATGATATTAATGCCTTTGCTGTGGTTCTGTTCAAGGACTGATGTATGCCATCTCTTGTAATTGCAGCCTGTCTGACCTGCAGAAGCATATTAGCAGGTAGCAGAGTAATTTTTGTTATTTTTACAGTTATCACACTGTAGCACATGAAAATATCTTATGTTTATGTCGAGCAGATGTGGAAAGCAAAGAAACAGAACACCTAAGTCAGAAATTCCTTTTGTGTTTCAGGTATGGTAAGATACAGTTAATTTTTACATCGTCAGAGAATTCTTACACCACCAAATAAATGGCTTTAAAGTATGTATATGATGTTAGGTCCAGCTCATCATAGATTAACCATCAAGGTTAATATTTTTGTGTGTGTATGTGTAAAATAAGTGTGTTGTAGAATTATGACAATGACAGCCCATAATTAAGATTACTAAGTAGTAAAATGGTGTCGTTNTCTTAACATAATTTAAAAAATAAGCATTCACCTGCTACTAATTTCCTCCTTGGTTGCAAAGAGCATTATTTGTTTGGATGACTGAGAGAAACAAGCTATTTACATAGCACAAATGAAAGCATAGAGCAGCAGAAGAGGACATGTAAGCTAATGAAGAAGGAAGCATTAAGTAGTCTGCATTTGAAAGGGTAGCTTCTTACATGAATAACCCAAAATCTGATGATAGGCTGCACGTGCACCTGATAGTACTTAAGGTCCAATCTTGCAGCCGAAGCTCATGTGAATAAACTCAATAGGTCTGATCTTGTGAATAAGGGCGGCAGGATCAAGTTCCAAATAAAATTTGCAGATGATTAGTAGAAATCCTTACACTCTAGTTTCAGTTTCTTTGCAGAATTTATCGTTAAACGTTCCAGATTTTAGCAAGACTTCAGTATAACAAAGTATGTGCTGCACACCATTGATTAAGCAAAATTCTGTTTGTGTAATTTGACTTGCTGTTATCTATTTGCTATTTAGTAGTCAGAAAAAAAGTTGTGCTACTGAGAGGACAAAATAAATTGATTTTGATGTAATGCACAGGTGAGTTCATGGACATTTGCTTTCATGGGATGCTTGCTTGGATAGGGCTGTTGAAAAGGGTGTTCTGTTCAAAGAGATTAGATGTCAAATACTTAACAGGTGTCTGTTGAGCATGTGTGAACTAATTTTTTCAGTCTCACTGAGAAACTAACAAACTCTTCCTAACTTTATGCTCTATTTCAAAGGTATAGTGAAAGCATCTATTGAAATAGTTCCCCCATCCATATTTTTGAAAGTTGCTAAATCCCATTTTGGGTGCTTTGGAAGCAATTTGATAATGCTGTTTCTGTGCATGTCATGCCCTATCTGCTAATGAATGTTGCAGAAGGTATTTGCTACAGCAAAATTTTACAGTGGAGTTGCAAAAATACAAGTTGTACTATTTTGCAAAACTAGCTGAGAAGAAAAGAGAGACTGGGCAAGATCTTTAAAATAAATTATCATTTCTTATTAGACAGAGAAGAATCCACATGGAATAGGGATTTCTGAGTATACCATTTAGAGGAAGAGCTTAAATGGCACCTATTACTATTTTGACACCAAGGTCAATTACAAAAGCAGTTCTTTAGAGATCCATGCCTAAATGGTTACAGGAATTTTTTTGTACTTACTTGGTTATTTTCAATTTGTGATAGATGTGTGTAACAGAAACATGATGCAGAAGACTTTAAGCAAACTAGATAAAGCACCTAAAAATGGGGCAAGATACTAAGTTCCTCTCTAGTAGTAGTTCCTAAGGTGTAATACAGTTCCACTTACTCATTCATTTTTGAACATTTGATAACAGAAAGAAATTCCTAGTAGGGGCAGCACAACAAACGTCTAGATCATATGTGTGTGCTGCCTTTAGAGTTTTAGAAAGATTTCAGCTTTTAACAACATGTTTATCTTCAGCATTTCTTTTTGGTGAGTGAAGGAAATGGACAGACAGCAAGGATTGAAGACTACTTAATAGTACCTAAGGACATTTAAATTTAAATTTAAATATGAATCTTTGTTGCATGTAGTATATTCATTTGCATATGCTAAATCCACTTTCGAAATCTGCTGTTTGTGAAGACTTTTTACTGGAATGATTATGTCAGATGTGCTTCAGTGAACTCTTCTAGTTTGTTGCCAGCAATTGGCAGTAGGTTGGTTCATCACAGTAACATGACAGTACTCGAAAGGTTCAGAGATAGTTTCATAATTATTGTTAGCATGATTCTTGAAAGAAATGATGAACATCTCATAAACCCAGATGGGATTCGTTACACTGTTGATAAATGTGTTGATAAATGTGTTTTACATTTTTAAATTGATAAACAGTGAAAAGCAGAAAAGATACAATAAGGCAGATGGTTGTTTATAAAGCACTTGCGAGTTGCTGCAATTCAAAGAATGGTACTAATTGTTAAAAAGAAGATAAAAATTGGAGTAGCGGGAGTGTTTCAATGAGTTAATCGTGAGCTTTTTAAAAATAAAACCTTCAGCAGCTTTAGTTCAATTAGAGCCATTCTTGCCATCCTGGGTTCATATGCAGAAGTTCATACTGACAGTTCTTACTAAACTTTTGTATCAACCATTTTCATGTAGCTGAAAACAAAACCACAACTAATCGACCTTTATTTAAATCTATCCCTTCCTTTCTTTCTCCTTTTTCTTGCTAGGAAAAAACCCAGGATTTACTGCAAAGCAGAATAAAACTGAATTATCATTGGTCTTTTTAATCATTCCCACTTAAAAACAATGACTGGAGTAGTGAACTCCAAAATCAGCAGAGAGGTCGCAGCAGGAAAGTAAGATGGGATATAGTTGGCTTATTTTCTGTTAAAGGAGTGGTGAAAAAGCCAACTAGGTGACTGGAAAAAAAAGTATATTCAAGTAGTGTTTAGGCAGAATACAAATCACCACATGTGATGAAACCATTTGGTTCACCTTTGTCTTGTGAATGTGTAGTTCTTATTTCCATCAGGAAAGGCAAAGCGTT
The DNA here is from genome assembly GCA_013396975.1 of Bucco capensis. NCBI lineage: Eukaryota > Metazoa > Chordata > Aves > Piciformes > Bucconidae > Bucco > Bucco capensis. Next base: position 27,606 of record VWZO01015738.1, read on the forward strand.
TTCCAAATGTTCCACCAGGAGTTTCTTTGAAAACCAGAGATTATGTACATTCCTGTCTTCATCAAGCAGCTAATTTAAAATGTGTTTATTGTACTTCAGTTGCAGAGCTCCAGAAGACTTAATTCTTTTTCACAGGATTTTCAACTTTTCCAAGATAACAAATTTAACACTTTCTGTATTTTCAGCCAGAGACCTATATATTTCAGTTTTTTGGGAGTATTTTTATTAAAATTCAGCAGAATAGTGATATTTTTTAATAAAGCTGTATCAGCTGTGTCAGTCCTTAATAGGAATAATTTGAAAGGAAAAAAATTCAATTATAAATCAATAGAGTGTTGTATTTCTGTATGTGCAAACAACCTAAAATTACTTTAAGATGCTCCAGCTGCTCAATTCATTAACTCAATCACAACTGAATTTTGTTATCTGTTATCTTCCATTGATGGCTGCAGCAGAAATACCCAGTTAGCATGCCTAAAGCTGCTAGATGCAGTTATGACTATTAAGGAAGATCAGTTCAATAGGTTGGTGACTTAGGATTTTGAGGAGCCTAATACACAGTTATTTATCTTAACTCTTGCTCTGTCCTGCCTGATTCGGGAAGGCATCGTGCTCCTCCACAAATAGTGTCAATTCCTTCTTGCATACAAGGTTTTCAGATTTGCTTCTTGTGCTCATAATTCTTTCCAGTATATCTATCAAATCCTTGATTTCCTTTCTTGAGTGATACTCTGAGGATGTTGTTGGCAATATGATATGAAAGATCTCTGAGGAGAAAACCGAAGGTTTTTTCTCTTTTCACTGTTACTCAAAAAATACTGTGCTGTGGATGGATGATAGATAAACACTGAGTTAGCGTAAAGTCAGAAACCCCGTAGGATAATTCTGAAAGCATTTTTTTTTGTACACATGCAAAATTCCATACTTCTTGTTAGCTTTAGTGTGATGTTGGACTTGATGATCTTTGTGAGCTTTAATGCCATTTGGACTTGATGATCTTAAAGGTCTTTTCCAGCCTAAATAATTCTATGATTCTAATTAATTGGGGTGGAGGGGAGTGTCCATATGTTTTTGTCTTCTCTCCAGCAGTGTAAATTATGTCAATGTTAGGATAACTTTGTCTTACTTCACTGTGGATCTGTCACCCTATAATATAGGACAGAAAAAGTATGTAAAAACCTTCTTCATTCCTAGATTCAGGAACTCAGCTTCTATTTAATTTCCAGTATATATGGCTCTATCCTAAGTGGATTTCTTAAGATAAAACCTGACATATAAGTATATATCTATCCCAGTTGGAATGCATGGGTGAGTTTCATACGAAAGTACAAATAAATGTGTAAAATGTATTTGAACATGATTTTGTTAAGTTCTGTAACCTATACTTGTTTCTAGATGCAATTCATTGTTGTGCATTAGACATGTACCTTTGTCATGTGCTGAAAAGAATTTTGGTGCAGTAGGTGATAAAAAGCTGATGTTTAATCAAGAGGAGAAAATACTAAATGTTAGAAATGAGGGTGGGTGTCCACTGCAAGCTGCATTTCTAAATGAGACACCTTTTTGGGTGTCGTATTAAGTTGTTTAGAATATACAAAAAAAAAGTGAACTTGAAAGAAAAATTGAGGCTATAATGAAATACCTTTTTCATATAATATTGACACAACAGGGCAAAGGGAGTATTACTGTAGTTGGTTGTGGGTGGCATAAATAGTTTATGAAGGTTGTGGGAAGGCAGAAGGTTCAAGCAAAAGACAACATTTAGGAGAGATAACCAGAAGAAGTTTTTAAATGAAAATACTTGGAAAGTGCTAAGCATTCTTAGTGCGTGATCATCAGGGCTTTGATTCTCAGTTTCCTCTATGCTATTGGCTATGTCAAGATTGATTGCTATCGTTGATCTTAACTTTTCAAAAAATTTTTCATTTTTTATCATTTTTGTTGAAACAGGTTTTTAGTCCTTTTCTTGTTACTGCAGAAATGCACATAAGATTTCTAAAGTGAAATTTCTGTTTATGCTGACTAATGGAGGCTTTTAACTTCTAAGTTTTAAAACAAGTATTGTTCTGTGTACTGGTTAAAAACCTGTATGAAACTGCAGGTAGCAATGGAGGTGGGGAATAGTGCTAAAACAGCTGTCAGCAAAATAGAAAGGATGAAACTAGGATAAGAATCGCTTTTGTTGAGGGAGAATGAAGTGTCAAAGATGTCAGGACACAATGCTGATAGTTGCACAAAGTTCTTTGTATTTTTTCTTCAGCTTAAAACTTCATAGATCTTTCACTGCAGGAGGGATTTGGAATTTTTTTGCAGAAAGGGAACACTTTTCACAGAAGTCAAACTGTTGACTGGAAAGTAGCATACCCAAAGTTCAAGAGATGCAAACTGAGTTCCCTCAGTGTGTGTACATCTGTATACACCTGTGTACAAATACTACCACTTGTATGAAATCAGCTACCCTCAGAGTCAACACCTGTAAAAGATGTGAATGGCTGGAATATCATTTAAGTGGCTAAGATATAGCAGAACTCATGAATCCTTTTCCAGTATTGCAATGATCTGTCTTTGCATCTGATGGTAAACTGAGGATTACAGCAGTGTAGTGGGTGCATCTTTTGGGAGTTTCTGCCAGACAAATGACTGATAATTATTAGATGCATTACTAAAGTATAAAACCAGTAAATATCGCACATGCCATCTGTCTGAATCAAGTGCAGGAGGGCAGAAGCAAGTCTGTCTGTCGTATGTATGAAATGTAGGGTCATTTGTGATCCATACACTCCTGCACTTATGGAACTCATGCACTGTTGCTGGGATTGCTGAAGGACCATATTTTATTGTTCTAGATAGTCCTGTGAGCATAGCACTTACTGTCCCAGAAAAGGGCTACAGGAATTTACCTTGTGACTAAACCCATTTGTGTACAAAGGAGCAGTGTCTTTTTTCCATTTATGTTTTGATGAGTCTTGTAAGAGAGATCTTTGTCAGAGACGAAGAAACCTACCTGATTCATCTTTAGAGGGAATGCACACTGTCTCCAGCTAGTCAAAAATTATTCACTGTAGAGTTCAGGACAATTAGATTTGGAAGTCTTTTGTGCTTCTATACCTGCAGACAGGTATTTAGCCATCTCCAGGAAAGCAGGGCTCCATCACGCATAAAGGTGACATAGGAAGATAAAGACCTTATCGTAAGAAAGTGCTGAATGTTCCCCTTTTCCACCTAACCTCAGCTTTTATTGCTGAACATGATGGTATGAAACATCCCTTTGGTCAGTTGGGGTCAGCTGTCCCAGCTATGTCCCCTCCCAGCTCCTTGTGTGTAGAAGTAAATGTTTTATGTCTGCCATTTTGGCCCTCTGATGCAGATAAATAACATGGTCCCACACAGCTTCAATGTGAAGCAAAAGCATAGAACCTTTATTAGCCCATGAAGCAAACTTTGTTATAGTCTAATTAAAAAGTGGCATGCCCACTCAGTGCAAAATATGATTGGCAGATTCTAGCCACCCTGGATCTCTTAATTGGCTAATTGCAGTCCCACAGCTGAGGAGTCCATATCAGAAAGCTACAGGTTGTTTTTCTCATCTCCTGGAGCTCTTCCCAGAAAGTTTCTTTCTTCTCAAGTCTCTTTCCCCAGTCAGCAATCTCATGGCCTTGAGTCCAGAGGAGAAAAACACCTACTTATCAGAGAAAAACAGTGTAAGAAAAACAACAGGTGTCCTAGCAAAACTTCATCTTCTCTAGCAGGATGGGAAAGTACAGAACTTTTAGCAAGAGTGAGAGAAACTTTTTAGGGGAAAAAAGGTGCCTCCAAGCAGTTTTATTTCACACTTGTGCACTCACAGCCTTCTCGCTAGTGGGGTGGGTTGAGAAGCACAAAAGGCCTTGACTCTGTGTAGGGGCTCCACAGCAACAACTAAAACATCTCTGTTGTTATGAATGCTGCTCTTATCACAGATCCAAAGCATAGCCCTATACAAGCTGCTGTGAAGAAATGTAACTCTATCCCAGTCAAAGCCAGCCCAAGACTCTGACCCTCAGCAGAAGAAAGATGTGGACCTTTTAGAGCAGGTCCAGAAGAGGGCCACAAAGATGAGCAGAGGGCTGGAGTATCTCCCCTATGAGAAGAGGCTAAGAGAGTTGGGATGGTTCATCCTGGAGAAGAGAAGGCTTTGGGGAGACCTCATAGCAGTCTTCCAATAGCTAAAGGGGCTTATGAAAAGAGGGAGAGAGGTTGGAAGCTGATGATCTTTAAGATCCCTTCCAACCTAGGCCTTTCTGTGATTCTTTGAAGGTGGTATTGATATCTTGGGTGTTTTTACTGGTAGTACTGATTGTTATCTTGGAATCACACAATAACTTTGGTTGCACCTCTGGGGATTCTGGAGTCAAGTGCTCACAGTGCTCATGTTCAAAGTTCTGATCAAGTAAAAAATTGCACAATGCCTTTGAGCAGGAATACCCTAACCATGAATCGTTGCTACAGAGATCTGTCTGCATCCTACCATGGTGGAGCTTCCTGGTAGACAGGAGAACCTAGATGAAAATTGTTTCTGAGAGATGTTAGAGAAATGACCATAGCAGATCGGGCAAGGCTCATAAAACTGTTAAGCTGACTTCTAAGGGAGGAAATATGCTGGTTTCTGAGTTTTTTAAGGTGGTCAGATGTAATGATTCACTGAAGTTTTGTGAAGTACAGTATGAAAACTTCAGAAGGAGCACTACAACTCTTACACAGCTCTTACTAGGTTGTTCTGGAAGGGTACTGAGTGTCAGACTGTTACAGTCAGAATGTGACATACACTCAGAGAAGACAGAACAGTTGGTTGCTGTATCAAAGCTACAGGTCTGTCAAGTGTTGCTGTTAGTATGAATCCTGCCGCCTGCTTCCAGATTTCTCTGTTACTTGAGGTTTCAGTTTCAGAGTGCGTACTACCTTCCACCAACCAATTTCTCAAGAAATGTGTCACAATGCACTTGAAAAAGTATAACCTGATAGTGTGTATACACCTCCTCAACTCCATTGTGTTTGGCAAAAATGTACTTGGAGAATGTGTGTCTTGAGATCAATTTATAATAGAAAATGAAACAGCTTGTTTTATAACATGAGTTTGTACTGATAGCAGTCAGAGAGCTCTTATTTTCCCTAGTTTCAATCTACTACTCAGTTTATAGTGTCACACCTCTTCTTACTAAGGATTTTAGAAATGTCAGAGAGCATTGGATGGTACTTTGCTGGGGACCACATAAGGATTAATCATGAAGTGAGTAGTCAGATCAGTTCTTACAGATGTGAATGTAACTCAGTGCTTTTGGTCATGGTGATGTCTAGTATGCAAAAATATTTTCCAGATGTGCATTGTTGTAGGTAGATAAAATTCAAATGATTTTCACGCCAAATATGTTGAAATCAGCTTGTATTAATGATCAAGATGCATATTGAGTTGCCACTATATGGTTTCAAGTTTGATCAATTCTATATCAATAAGTTAACACAGCAAAGTAATAAAATATATCAGTAATATTTCCTTCTGGAACAGATTTTTATTTATACAGATACAGTATGATTGGATAATTCCAAAGTAAATCCCTAAGGTGGCATTAATTTATATTTCTGTAAGACAAATCTGATATGAGCTCACATTCTGTGTAAGAATTTACAAATATCTTTTCTTCCACTGTCTTCTAGAAATTTAGAATCTTTGGTGTGTCCTAGTTGGCATTAGAAGTAATTATGTTCTCTTATTTTACTTCTCAGCTAAAGCTCATCTCAGCTGCACTTTCTGAAATCAAAAGCATGTTTTTGCAGACATGCCTGCTTCTAGCTGTGATAAGACCAACTTTGATGTGCTACCAAGGATTGATATGCAGACTAAGGTCACTGCTAAATCTCATTTATCATATCCCACATTGAGCAGAGTAAAAGGCTGCACCTGTGGGGAGTAGCGGACAGTTAGGGCGACCTTAAACTGACCAGCTAGGTACTCCATTCCATATCTGTTATATTTGATATAAAGCTGAGGGATCACATAGGTCAGTCCTTCTTTTGTCTTGTTCTTGTGCTCCTTCAGTTGCCAGCATCTGAGGAGTCCTCTGTCTGTTCTGCCTTGGATCCCGATCCGAGGGCTTCTGAGTCCAGTTCCAGGATCCAGTCTCTGAGTCTGATTCCTGTCTCTGCTGCTGAGTCCTTCTGCCAAGGATCAATGTTGATGATGACATAGCTGACATCAAAGAGGGGGTTGGGTTCGGTATTGGTTTTGTGTATATATATGTATATATTTCATTATATTATTATTATTTTCATTAAAGTAGTTTTCGTTTTCTTTTCCAATCCACAAGTCTCTCTCTCCCCCTCTTATTCCCTTTACCTTCCCATGATGGGTGGGTTAAGAGAGTGTAATAGAGAGTGTCTGTCACTGGATTAGTGGTTGGCCCAGCCCTAATCCTTGACATGGTGAAATGCTCACTTACATGCTTGTAAGGTTTTTAAGGTAAGGGCTTACCTTTCCACCTCCACAGGAGACTAACTGAGGATATTGTCAGATACATTAGAAAGCAGAAATCAGTTGGCTGCTGTATTAAATGACCTACTAATAATTTTTTACATAAAAATAGTCTGTAACACTAGAGATAATATGGGTAAAATGAACAGAAATTAAGTAAATCACAAGGTGAATACAAGTAGGAGGTGAAGTTTGCATATTTTAAGTTCCATTCCATAAAGACTTTTTCACACAGGCTACATTAAGTAACAGAAAGTGTCCTAACTTAGATTGTAGTAACATGATTTGGGGCTTATTTCCAATATTCTGGAATGCATATGTTCTTGATCCTTCATTACTACTCATAATTTTAGAAATATTGTGTTGGGAAAATAAGGCACATCAACCAGCAGCACAAATAGCAGGAGAAGCCACAGTATTCATTTCCCCTCGACCCAGCCAAAAAGAGATTATTTGGCTGACTATCAAAAGGAGCAGCAGTAATTGTTTCCAGTATTAGTGGAGGCATTTTGCTGTTTAAAAAACCCAAAGCTGCCATTTCATTAACTTAGGAAAAGGCTTGGTCTCTGCCATCAGTTAAGAGGATGAAAATGGGATTCTTATGGCAAGCTGTAGATTGCCATCAGGCTGTGCCTTGCTGTTGCCCAAGAGATGCTGCAGATGCTGCTGGGAGCTCCCAATGCCTCATAAAGGCATAGAATTGTTGAGGTTGGAAAAGACTTAAAGATCATCAGGTCCAACCATTAACCCAGTGTGAGAGATGGGATTGTGTTTTTACGTCTCATCATGGCTGAACCCTCTGGCTTCATTGGAAACACCACCTCAGGGCAGCCATTTCAGATGACTGCAGCAGCTTCGAGGAGNCCCCCCCCCCCCCCCCCCCCCCCCCCCCCCCCCCCCCCCCCCCCCCCCCCCCCCCCCCCCCCCCCCCCCCCCCCCCCCCCCCCCCCCTCTCTCTCTCTCTCTCTCTCTCTCTCTCTCTCTCTCTCTTCCTCTCTTTTACATTTGTGAACCTGGCACTGGGCAAATAAAATTCTTTGACACTTGACTTCGTTTTGAGCCTTAGTTCTGTTATTGAGGATATAAATAAAACCTCGCACTGGTCCCTGACCAGCTTGTGACACCCAACCGTGTCAGGTCACCACTAAAGCATGTCCCTCAACACCACATCTATGTGTCTTTTACACACCTCCAGTGGTGGTGACTCCACTACCTCCTTGGACAGCCTGTTCCAAGGCTTTACAACCCTTTGGGGGAAGAAATTGTTCCTAATTTCCAACCTAAACCTCCCCTGATACAACTGGAGGCCATTTCCTGTATTGCATGTTACTTGGGAGAAGAGACTGTTCAGGTAGTTGTAGCCTCTGCAGTAGCTGCTTAACCTCTCCAGGCTCTGCTTCTCCTGGATGCAGGAGCAGTGAGCGAGAGCAGTTTCCCAAGCCTGGGTCATGAGAGCAGCAGGACTTGGCCGTTGTGTGTGATGAATTGCCCAGTGCCCAGGGCACTGACAACGGCAGTGGCAATGAAGGTGCTCAGTCAGTGTGTGTTAGCACAGCACTGCATGTTGTATAGAGCAATAAACATGGGTTTGTAGTTGATGGAGGGCAGATCATCCTCTGTGCAGATTCTCTGCTCTGTTCTCATGACATACAGGTAACTGTACCATGTTCTCTTGTCATAGAACATGTTGCTTTCAGGCAAAATTCTCTCTGATTCCTAATCTCACCTTTTTGTTTTGTTCTCTTGACTGTTATGTGTGTTCACTATATCCGATACATGATGAATTTAAAATGTCTTTCATACGTCTTTCTGTTTCATAATATCCTTTCCCCAAACACAGAGCTCTGCAGGCTGGTAGCTGTGGTATAATTATAAACTGCACACAAGGATCCTGCACACTGTGGTTGATGTCCATTTTCTGTATCTGCATGATAAAGTTGCCTACTTAATGTTTCTGTGAAGTTACAGAAAAGTAAAAATTACAGAAACTAGTTGTTAAGTTTCTTTCTGGGCAGTCATTGTTCATTGTTCAGTAGGAATTGCCATTACTTCCTACTTGAGGTATTTGTTACTCATAATTGCTATATTGAACCACTTTTCTACTCAAACATGGCAATTCTTCCACATACCCCTACTCCTCCAAAAGAGAAGAGGATCCCCTCATAGAAACTTCTGTTGAGAAACTGACAAACACTGACATCAGCATGAACTAGTGGACACATAGTTCATAAATGGACATCAGAACAGGCTTTTGCATCATATTTTCTGACTCAGGCTGTTTCATAACTTCATAGACTTTTAAGAAATAGCTGCTTAAATAGTTGGACATTTGAAGTACTCCACTGTTTTAATGAAAAATTTCCATCAGAGTTTGGGAAATGTCCCATTTGACAAAAAAACGCGCAACTTTTCTCACAATATTTGTGTTCAGTAGGTGGTCTGTAATCCTTTTTAATCACTGTCATGTTGAGTAATTGTATGTGTCTTTATGTGTAATTGTACTGTATCTTGGTAGCTGGACTGAGAAAGATGTGATTCCTTCCCAAATGAAGAATATAAGGAAAATTCATTAAAACACATTAAATTGTACTGTACAGAACTTCATTATTAGCTGCTTTTTCTCTTCTCCTGATACTTGTGCCCACATAGCTTAATGGTAAGTACTACAGTGATGCGCTGTCTTTGGATATGTGTGCTGTGTGATTGGCTGCATTAGTTTTTCAGTCATAATTTCATAGGAAGAAAGGGTCTGCATTTTGGACATCATCAATATAAGTATTCATGAGCAACTAACAATATCCTTGCATACTGTCCTTTTATTTATTGTAAATGAACTGCTATGGGCTATGAAGTTAATATTATAAATCTCACCAAGAATTTCTCTTTCTGATAGGATTGTTTTAAATATAAAGCAGAAAAACCACAGAAATTAACCTGTCCACTTCTGGTTTTATGAAGATGTTTTAAATAATTTGATTCTTAAATTGTTTCCTATATTTTTTGTAAGAGTGAAAGTGGCAGGATTTTACTTGTCACATAGAAAGCAATCCTTCTTAGCCCTTGCTTGAAAGTTCTCCTTGCATTTGCTGTACCTGGAGTGTTTTTGTAGTTTGCTCGCTCTTTTGAGTTTGCCTGCTAGCAGAACACAAGGCTAGGTTAGATGGGCTCAGTCATGTGGAATAGAAAAAGGGAATCTTTTCTTGAGAAACAGTGAGGAAAAAGAATAGAAAAAGGTTCATAAATGTCCAAGGAGTTTTCTTAACCTTCAGCTTCATAGCCTCAGAGGAGACAGTGCCTTCAGGGCAGGTTTTTCTCTCCTGAAGGGGAAGTTTCTTTCAGAGTACTAGGTATCATAGACTAGAAAAGCAGAAAGCAAGCTAGCCATTTCTGTTAGAAGTTAACTGCTGGATACTGTCAGTTACTCAAAGCGAGGGTCCTGTGTTTGCCACCAAATTATACAATGAGTTAATGACCCTGGTGTGATCTGTTGGGTTTACTTAACCTAGTAAAAAGAGGTGCAGGTATTATTTAATAGTGAAACTATAAACATTTTTGAGTATCAACTACTATTTGTGCTGAGAAAAGAAAAAATAAGTGCTGCTAACAGTCAGCACCATGACCCTTTTCAGCTAAATTTATGTAAATCCAATTTGTTTTGACCCGCTACTGTTCTGGAGCATGGTGGCAAAATGGTTAAGATATCTTTCTATGGAAAGAAGGTGTTAATTTGAGTTCTGCTCTGGATTTACATAAAATTAAGCCTTTAGTCCATCTGTGAATATTTGTCTGGTCCTTTCTGCTGAGGAATCAAAGGTGGCAAAATGAGATGCTTGACACATCACTGACTTTTTTGTCTGGGACTACAAAAGCTGGTATGCTTTAACTATGTTAATCTGATATGTCAGTTAGGTTTGGCATGGATTTTTAACCTTTCAAAATGGCATAGCACCACCTCTCCACCTAAACTACATTTTTTTCATTAATAGTTGGAATAATCAACACTGCTACTGTTCTTTCTTCCAGCTCCCTTGTCATAACTTATCTCTGATATGAAATTTAGAGATAATAACCCCAAATTTTAATTCTTGAATTGAAATATTAATACATATTTATAAGCCTCACTTATATTTGTTCCTCTGTTGTTGTTTGTGGGTTTTTTTATCTAGTTTCCTTTTCTCTTTTGCAACCTTTTTATCCTTTTTGTTTCTTATCTCAGCTTGGGGATAAAGGTCATGCTTTCTGCTAATGTTTACTTGCTTTCAGTACAAGGTGCTTGATAGAGGCCTCTGTTTAATACTAGCACATGTATATGTATGCATGTTTAAAAAGAATTGAGAGTTTTCATAAGATGGGCCTTGCAGTTAAACCATTTATGAAGCCAAATAATTGTCAAGAAATGTCTAAAATTAGAGATGCTTTTCTTAAAAAGGGAAAAAAAAAGAAAAACAAAAAATAAACCAACAGGTGTCAGCAAAGACCATGTAACAAAATGTTGGGTCAAATCACATCAACAGTATATACTGCATTCATGACAAATCCCTGTTGTTTTTCATTTCATTCTCTCAAAAGATCTTGGGATCCTATTGTGATCAGCCAACTCAGAATCCAGTATATACACCCATGTGTTAAGATTGAATTGAATTGCTTTTTTTAGAAAACGCAAGAAATTCCTTAGAGGTAATGTCAATTCCATCTTAATTAATTGTTCTCCCACACTATAATCCAAGTGAGGTCTTTTGTGGATTATTAAAATGCCATTGATTTTTTTTTTCTTCCTTTTTTTCTTCTTTTTTCTTTTGGTTTTTTTTTTTTTTTTTTTTAGCCTGCAGTGAACAGAGCCTTTAGAAAGTCCATTCAGCTTTCAGGACTTTTTTTTTCTTTCTGGCATGGTGATGGTGGGGTTTTTTTTGTTTGTCCCAGTTCTTAGGTAAGTCCGTGTCCAAGAGAAATATGTCAAGAAGTTGCTTTGCATCTCTCATTGTTACTTATTGGCAGGTTTGTCACTTGAGGGTCAAAATAAAGCTCATTCAGCCAAGGCTGTGGCAGCCACACTAGCAAGCCTCGGGTCAGTCCCACCACTTGAGATTTGCCGCAGGGCAGCCAGTTGGAATTCATTTTGCGTTTGTTTCACTGCTCCTACACTGCAAAGAGGAAAAAGTTGTGGGTAGAGGACTGTGTGTTGCTAGCATTGTTTCCTTCTTGTGCTCATTTTCTCTTTTTTTGCATTAAAGTGCTTATTACCAATGAGGAGACAAATCCTATAAAACAAGAAAATCCATTACTTGTAATGGCATTGCTTCTAGTGATTTATACTTGTTTATTTTTAAGATTAGTGGTAAAACCTCCAACCTGTGTACACTTGGAAATAAGTGCTAAATAGTGCTAAGGGGCCTAATTTCTTAGGCTGAATTTAAATTATTTGAAAATAGTATCCTTTCTGTGCCCATGAAAGATCCATTTTTTGACAAATTTAGATTCAGGAGGTTGTAACTTATGTCAGGTCTGAACTGACAGTCGAAGGCATTTTAGAGGTCTGGTGAGCTGATGGTCTCTTTCTGTACCATGCAAAGTCAAGTCAAGCATACTTCTTCAGGGAAAAAAATAGAACACAAAGGCAAATAAGGTTGAGGTCTGTTTGTGGGTTTGTCAGGTGAACTGATAGTGTTCAGCTGTTACACATTTGGAGTGCTATTCAGTCAAGGGGTAGGAACTAATAAATGAACCTAAGGTTTCTGCATTCTCTAAAGAGAAATAAAAAACTTTGCATTTTTCTTTACTTCAGCTTAAAGCATAACAAACTATATGTGAGTTTTTGTAGAAGGTAGAATTAGTCAAACTTCAGAGTTTTCTGAGCAGGTCTTCTTCACTAATGTTTTAAATTGTGATTTGTTCCTTTTTTCTGTAGTATGTTTATGTCGGAGATTACACTGAGGTTAAAGTATAATTAACTTATAAGGTTAATAGAGGAATAATGAACTACCAATGACACTAATAATGTACTAAACCTTTTTATAATACGAGTTTTGAAAAAACATAGTCAAGCAAGAAGGAAGGTTCCATTGCACCTATGTTTTATTAGCTGCAATCTCCTTAATTTTAACTGTAGTATATGTATTATTCTAAAAAATCTGGCCACTAATAAAAACCTACAAGCAAGATTGTTGCCATTAGATTCTCGTAGTCTGCACGTTCATGTACTTTGAGAACTGTCTTTAAAACTTGATGAAAACAAGCAATCTGATAACAGTCATAGAATCATAGAATGGTTTGGGTTGGAAGGGACCTCTGGAGGCCATCTAGTCCAACCCCCCTGCAGTGGGCAGGGACATCTCCGACTAGATCA
>VWZO01015742.1:6115-42499 GCA_013396975.1 Bucco capensis
GGCCTCAACCACCTCCCTGGGCAACCTGTTCCAGTGTTCCACCACCCTTGTGGTGAGGAACTTCTTTCTAATGTCCAGTTTAAATCTACTCTTCTCCAATTTAAAACCATTGCCCCTTGTCCTTTCCAAACAGGCCCTCTGCAGCCTTCTTGGAAGTTCCCTTTAGGTGAAAAGTCACTATTAGGTCCCCCCGAAGCCTTCTCTTGTCCAGGCTGAACAATCCCAGCTCCCTCAGCCTGTCCTCATAGCAGAGGTGTTCCAGCCCCCTGAGCATTCTCGTGCCCTCCTCTGGACCCAATCCATCAGCTCCATGTCCTTTCTGTATTGAGGGCTCCATATGACACATATCTGCTATTGTTTGCATGTAAACAGTTAATAACAGTTGTTCCCTGCTCATGAGGACTGCTCTCCCAAGTTTGAATACTTACACTACCACTGAAGTAAAATCAACTCTACCTTCATAGGCATGTGTAGTCTGGTCAGGACATGGAGCTGTACTTCCCATTTTCAGTTGATTCAAATGGTGTGGCTTACGAGTGCAACCCTGCCAAATGTGTAATGTGGTATTTTAGAAATGTTAGCTCCAACTACTGGAAGACAAATGGCTTATTTGTGTCCTCTGTAGTCATGCACTTGAGAACAAAAGCACTTACTGTACTTCTGTGCTTGTGGAAAAGAAATATTTGCATGGCTCTGAGCCAAGGAAAAATTTAGTTTAATCATGTTCCAGGAACTTCCCCTTACAGCTGGAGTATTGAAATTGCTCATTATTACAATAGAAGTACTTTTGTACTTGGCATATTTCTCACTGTTTTAAAATTGTTACCTGTGTTTTACCATTCCTTTAAGGAATAGCTCCAAAATATACACAGCTAGTCATCACTCCTACCTTAAAGAGCAATAGGGTTCCAGAAAAATGTGTGTTAAAACATACATTAAATTTGTCCAAAATCCTAGAAAGTATCTTTCATTTGTCTTTGTGCTGGAGAATCCTTATGAGAGTAAGAATTCCCTGAGATGGTTAGAGAAAAATCAACAAAAGAAGTGGCAACATCACAGCTACTATTTCTACCTTCAAGCCCAGAGCTTTGCTGTGCAGTTCTCTTTGGTGGCTGGTGAGCAGATCTGTACTCAGGGCTCTCTGGTGATGCAGCTTTTGCTGGTAAGGCTCTTCAGCTCCCACGCCCAGCAGGCTTACTGGAAGGGTGCTTAGGGCTCTGTTGGTAAAAGTGAGCTAGCTGTAAGTTCTGGTGAACTTGCACACTGGATCATCTGTATGGCACAAGTTCCCTGCCCTTGTTTAAAGGGAAAGCCTTTTTCTGGGAGTGGACAGTGACAGTGTTGATGTGGGAAGTGTTACAACCACAGAAGACAAATCTGGAGTGCCTGGTGGGCATGCTGGAAGCTGATCTCCTGATCTGTGTCAAAGCACAAGGGGAGGATCACGTAACATGTAACACTGTTCTGTTGATACAGGTATATGAATGGCAGAAAGAAGTTTTCCCTCTTAGTACCAATGTTATATGAAGGATCATTACATGCAAAAATACCAAAGAACCTGTATAAATGTGTGCTTCCACAACTGGTAGTATCTGCCTTCTGTGTCAGAAAGTATTCAATTCAAATACTCCTTGAAAATGGCTCCTTTGTGCTGAGGGAACACTGCAAGACTTGATCCACCTGTGTTAAAGGTACTAAGTTAATGGAGCTATCCCTAAAAGCCTCCCTAATGTGGGTTATGATAAAGCTCAGTTTCAAATGTGCCAGTAGTTTATTAAGCAAATGGTGTTTTTTCTTGCATTTTAGCACAAAGCCACCTAAAGGGACATTCATTTCTAATTTCCACGTTTCATTATAGTTTAGATGAAGCAATTCCCTCTTCTCTAGCACAAAAGAGGGATATTGCTTAACATTCTGTGATAACATCCTGAATTGTTACTTTGTCTTGTGCTTTTATTCTTCTCTAGAACCAAGGAGTTGAACATTTTCCATAATTGCACTTAAGTTGAATTGCTTGAATCAAGTGTGTGAATTTAAAACCAGTAAGAGAGATTCTGTAGGAATACTGGCAGGAATCTTTGTCTTGGAGTATCTAAACAGGAGAAATGAGGAGCCTTTTGAGCTTAGTTGGTTCAGCTAGTGGCTCAAATGCTGATAAGATAGGCCAAAGTGATTTTGCTTTTCATTAGACTTGAATGGAGAATAATTCTTATGAGGAGTGGCTGAGGGAACTGGGGTTGTTTAGTATGAGGAAGAGGAGATTCGGTAGACCTTATCGCTCTCTACAACTACCTGAAAGGAGGGTGGATTGAGATGGGGGTAGGTCTCTTCTCCAGGGTTACCAGTGAGAGGACAAGAGGAAATGGCCTCAGGTTGTACCAGGCGAGGTTTAGATTTGATGTAAGGAGGAATTTCTTCCCAGAAAGGGTTGTTAAGTCTTGGAACAGGCTGCCCAGGGAGGTGGTGTAGTCACTGTCCCTGGAGGAGTTTAAGAAATGTATAGATGTTCTACTTGGGGAAATGGTTTAGTGGTCTGTTAGTGGTAGGTATGGTTGGACTTGATGATCTTAGAGGTCTCTTCCAACCTTAATGATTCTGTGAAACATATCTGTGGTGAGTTGTTACAGTACTTGTGTCAGGTAGTACCTTGTTAAGCTGCAGTTGTTTACTCAGATATTAAGGCCTTCTTTCAGATGTTTGTTTTGCCTCTGCTCTGTCCCTGAGAGCTACTCTGGCACTAGCTGCTGCTTGTTGTCATCTGCTGTGGTCTTCCAAGCCTACCTAAAAGTTCTGCCTTCAGAAAATAAGGAAATCACTTAACTGGAGTTTCTTATCTAGCACACAAAGGAAGGCTTTAAAAAATAGATGAGAGAGAATGTCTAAGCATTAGCTGACTAATGAGGTCACACTGATAGTCAGTTTAGGCATTTATGCTTTGGTGTGGGCATAATTCTTTGTTCCAGTGCTTTGGGTTGCTAATTGCTCCCTTCTTTTACTGAGCACTGTGCTGGTAAATGCTGTGTAGTCAGGAAGATTACTGTGTACCACTTGTAGTATACATCACAGTTTCTAAGAAAAATACAATTCAGAAAGTGTTTTATTGTGTCTTTAATGCAAATAACTTCTGATTGTTGGCTTTGGCTTTTGAAGTAGATTCCTAGGGGTAACATAAATGCTACTTAAATATAAAAATTGAAACAGTCATTTCATATTGCCACCACATAGTCAAGACAGCACAAATTTGTTTTTATTTTTAAAATACCTTCTATCATTTCAGAATTGGTTACCTGAAATTCAAGGCAGAAAACGCAAGTTAATTGAGCTTTTTTTTTAACCTGCCCAAGCCAGGCCTGTGACAATCCATGGTATAACAGCAGACTGAGGGAAGAATCTTCTTCCTTTGCTATCAGCAAAATTCTTTCCTGCATTTATTTTTTAGTATGATTCTGTATCTGGCTGCTTCAGGCATCCTTTAGGCATCTATCTAATATATAATAGATATTTAATTCTGTAGATATTGGTGAAGTTCATAGTTTGAGACTGTACCCTGGATATGCCTTTCACAGGAAGCTTGGGATTTTTTTCCAGAAGACTTACATCAGTTCTTTTCTAACTCTGTTGAGGTACATGCTGCAAAGTCTAAATCTGTAGTTACCGAGTTCACTGCTGTTAGCAGTTCCTTCTGTAGCAGACAGAAACATAACCATACAGGTGGTCACATTTTTCATTCAGAGCCTGTTTTATGGACACATATGTTTTAGATAAGGGCAGGAGGGGCAGAAGTTTTTGTTTCTGAGATGCCAAGCCATATTTTTATAAATCTTAAAGAATGGGTAGGGAGGGAGTTTGCCAAGTAATTCATCATTGTACACCTCTCCCCTCTCATCTCTGCCTTATTTTGAAGTGAATGATTGAACCAGAGTATAGAATTTCTTCAAGTATCTTCAACTTGATGAAAAAAATCTACAAACCCAGTGTAGTGTGGAAATTGAGGATACTTCTCCCCTCAGTTGTTTTATGTTAAAAAGATTCTTACCTGGCTTTGTAGCTACTATTGCCAAATGACAATAAATCCTTAAGACAGCAGGAATCCTTTCGACAAGGATTGTCATGATTTGCAAGGGAGTTTTATAAGCTCATCAGGAATTGGCTTTAGTGAACACAAAAGTGTTATTGTTACACTGACTGTTCAGCTCTGTGTTGCTGTAAAAGACTATATGATATGGCAAAGCTCCTCAGTGTGAAACCATTATATTTTTTTTATCTGGTTACAGTATCTTCTTGAGCTATTCATTTTCTGCTGCGGAAGTACCACATGTAGAAAGATGAAGTTGGATGTATATTAAAGAATCTTAATCAGATTTCTATCAATATTTTTTTAATTATTTTAAATGCTGCTGTAGTATTGCACTGTCCCATAGCTCATTACATTCAAATAGCTGGAAGAGTATGTGAAAGAGAAGAGGATTAGTCTAGTTTTTGAAATCCGTGCTAATCCACTGGTCATTCCTTGGTGAAGCCTGCTGAGATTTTATTCTTGTCGTAGTATTTTAATGTTCAGAGATGTTGGTTACATGCATCCTTTTGTACACTGGAAATTACATAACTGAAATCAGTAAGTGAACCTATTTTTTTTTAGATACATTTTTAGTGACTGGTAATGCCATACCACCCTGAGCAGGCCTGATCTTGGCTGATCTTGGAAGCCAAGCAGGGTTGGGCCTGGTTAGTACTCGGATGGGAGAGCACCTGGGAATACTGGGTTGCTGTAGGGTTTAGTTGGGGATGTCCCTGCCCACTGCAGGGGGGTTGGACTAGATGACCTCCAGAGGTCCCTTCCAACCTAAACCATTCTGTGATTCTGTGACTGGATGTTGACAAATCAAATTCTTAAACTTCTTGAGGAATTGGAGCTAAGTCCTGTAAGCTTTTGTCAGCTGATATGCAAATATTATCCCATGGCTTTTATCATATGTTTGTTCACTGGGTTCTCTTCATTTTTCAAAATAGCCCATGGAGAGGCTTCCCATGTCCAGTGCTTGGTGTCTTTATGTTTAAGATTTGGTTTGGGGAATTTATTATTTTTATTTTTACTGACTGACCAGGTTTCCCTCTTTTTCTCATGTTCTACAGAAACATGCTTCATGTAATCACTTCTTGGCATGTAATGCCTTTTGATGTCAGACAGTTTATGTTGTGGTCAAGAGATAAGGTACAGACTAAGCATGGAAAAGCTTAGCTTTAAAGAGAAAAGGCTAGATTTCTCAATTATTTTTTTTAAATACATCATTACATAGTTTTTTTAAAGTTTCTGTGCAGACTTTTGTTCAAACTAGAACTGTGCACCTTAACTGTGATTAAATCTTCTGTCATCACTGTGCAGTTGAGTACAACCTTCTTGCCAAAAGAATGATAAATGGAACTGCAGATTTGGAAACCTTACTTCTGGGTGAGAAGCCTATTGCAAGTCATTTGTAATTGAAAATGAACTAGGATGGTTTTTCCAAGGAATTGTCTGGTATTTTTTCTCATCTTTTGATACTCTGTAAGACAGTGACATGGTGGAAGTCAGTTACTTGCAATTCACAGTTTCAAAAGCCTTTACAGTTTTTAAGTGGAATATGAATAGAATTTCAGGCAAAATGGTTGTGAATTAGAAGCAGGGAGAGTAAAAAAGGATTCTGTGATGAGAGCTCTGTTCTTAAACATACTTAGGATTGTAAAACCAAGGGATTTCCAGAAGTCCTCCTGAGTGTTTTGCTCACATAGCAACATCAGCAAAGATGACTTAGCTAAGGGACTTTTTGGGAAGGTGGGATGGGGAGTGTGAGAATGTGTGGAAATAAATATGTTCAGGTGAATAAAGACTCTACACTGAGGAGGTGTTAGAAGGTATATGGTAAAGATACGTAGAATAATAACTTTTCAAAGTAAATGAGCTGCTTCTGCTGAACCTTTTTCATGGTAAGTGAACGAACAAGTTTGGCATAAAATACTGTTCTGTATAAGATGTGATTTCTCTATTTAGCTAGTGAAGATACTCTTAAAGCTAGTGAAATAGGCAATATTGAACAGGCTAGAGATTTTTGTAGATCTTGAGAACTTTTAGTCACTGTGTAGTGTATTGGTTTTGCCATGACAACACGAATCTTCTACATGAGTTGCAAACGAGTTACATTAGGTTAAGGAAGAAATTCTTCCAGGGAGTAGCTGCCTCATAATTGTCCATTGTTCCTTGCACTTTTGCATCAACTTTCTTGAACTGTTTCAGTAACTGTATTAATAAGTGAGAAGTTTGCCTTTTTATTTCATGTTCCTCAAATACAGACATCTCAGAAGCCCTTACAGTGCAAATGAGAAAGTGAAATGATCTAAAATCATCTGCTAGCTCCAGGCTAATTACAGAAGGAAGGATTGGTGGGGCATTCCAATGGAAAGCCTTAGAAGCAAGTTTTCAGTCTTTCCTTTGTAAGTTCAAGCAATTTGAAGGTATAGGTATAACTGTCAAAAAGCAGGTTTACCTTCATAAGGTATATGCTTTCAGTGAGACTGTCCTGGAGTATGCCCTTTGGTTGTCTCCCAGTGATCTGGAAGGAATCAAACATCTGGCATATCTTACAAGTTGTTGAGCACAGAGGAAGACAATGAATCAACAACACCTTTCTCCATCCCCTCAGAAGAGAAAAAAAAAACCAGAAACAAACCACAGAGCAAAATGGTAATAAGAGGTTTTCAGCTTCATGGAGGGAAATAAAGGAAAATTAGGAAGGGAAAGGAGCTGTTAAAGTTATAATACAATCTGTGAGCTAAAACCACCTACCTTTTGAGTGACTCTGTGAGGTGTGAAGGGAACTTTTTGATCTCAAAGCCCTAAGAAAAACTAGGTGGAGAAGCAAGAATTAATGAGTAAAGTAAGGTGAGAAGCTTGCTGTGTCCATAGCAATCTGATAGTTCAGAGCTCTGCACAGATCTAATAGTGACTTACCAGACTTTCCTGCAGCTGTAATTTATTGCTTAATTAGAAAAATTGTCTTTAGGCTCTATGTCAATAGAATAATCATTAGGGAAAGCTACCAAGCCCATTATATGGAAACTGCTTAAGAAAATCCATTTCTGCTCTGCATAGTGTTAGTTCTCTTGAATAAATCCATGCACAGTCTTAATTTATAGCTCTGTCTGAGGATTCTGCATGGAAGGCAACACTATTTTACCTTCTATGCTTCCCCACCTCCATGTATTGTTTCACTATAAAGGATTCAGTATTTTGTTGCTAGGGCTATAGGATGTCTAGCAGTGATCATTTCCCTTTCTCATGTGAACTTAAAAATGGTTTCTGAGTTCCCCCACTCAACCAAACTCAGAAGAACATGCAGTGATTGACATACATATGTTCACTTTCATGAAGAAAGCAAATATGGGAAAGGATTGCTTTATAATACAGGTTTAATAACCATCACAATTGCTATAATTAAAATGGTATGCTGTGTCTGTAACAGAAATGGACAGTCTTCCTCAACCCCATGAGCTATATGTGCCAGGATTTTCATGTGGCTACCAGCAGTATGGCAGAGGTTTGGGAGTTCTTGAAGTTGTTAATGGTTCTCTATAGCTCTTACTGAGAGTGAGACATAAAACTGGATCATAGCACTCTCTGATGATGCCAGTTTTGTGAGCCATATTGGCTCAGTTTTACTTGCTCCTGAGATTTCAGGTTATTTTGCTGCACATGTATAGTCTTGGGGTGACTGGGAAGCCATCCTTGAAATATTGGAGAACTGCTTAAGACTTGCAGTTGGCCTCCTGTGGCCTTCTGAATTCCAACTGAGTTCACCTTCTGTTAAAAAATACCGTTTTCTGAGAGCCACAGACTAGGCAGGAAAGTCTCCTGCTGTATGGAAGGCACTATCAAGTTCTCTGCAGGCTACCTAGGAAAACACAGAAATCAGTATCTCCAAGGCATGGAAGTAATATAGTAAGTGTAATTCTAAATTGGATCACTTCAGCCTTCAAAGATCTTTTTAATGAGATACATAATTTTTTATAAATTGCTGCTGGTTGATAGCATGTACTGTCTAATGTAAATGAGTCAAAGGATTGAACAAAAGTTTCCATGGTGACTTTATGTGACTCCAAGATGCTTTTCCAAGGTGAGAGGTTAAAGGTGACAAAAATCTAGTACTTTGAATATAGATATGTAGTCAATTCTGTCCAGCTTGTCCTAGGGGCACCTGTCATCCCTGACAACATCATCAGTGAAGTTGTAACTGTAAAAGCTAGTGACTTTTACAGATCCCTTTGTTCCTGCTTCAGACCTAGATGCAGGCCTGAGCTAATCAGGCACCTACAGAACAAGAAACAAAAGCTTTCATCTGGAAAATCCACAATAGGTAATTTCAAAATTCTGCAAGCAAGCATGATTGAGCTCATTAGTGAGAACTATTCACCTCCTTTTTTCAAGATTATTAATTAAAGAAGAGGTTTTTAATTTTTCTTTTGTGCATATTAAATGCAGCCATGTAACACAAAGATGGTATTTCTTGCTAATTTTTTTAGTAATTGTAATAACAGAGAAGCAAGTGTGCATGTGCAGTACCTTGAGACTGCATTGTTTTGTGGCTCATGAAATCAATGTTTTTAGTTAGAGCTTGGGCACTCAGTGAACCAGGCTTCCATCAGACCCTTCTCAATGAACCATTACTGAAGAACAAATAATGCACAGTGCCAGGAGCAGACTGCAGCAGTGTCTTCAGGCAGCACTTAACTAGGAGGAATAGTTAAAAGACTTGCTGGATTTGAAAATCTTCAGCAAAGTGGTAAATAAGTGCATAGGGCTGTACCAGTGATTTACTTTCTATCAGCAAGAAGTAGATGCCAGCAAAAAGAGCAAATGGTAAAAGTGCATGAGCAGAGGCTTTAAGCAGCCTTGGAGAAATGCAGAGCTGGTGGCCTACTGTTGAACAAAAACATCCATCCCATAGAGCAGAAATAACAGTTCCAGGGCATAAATGAACAAATCCATACCTTCATAAGAGCTGAAGTTTTAACTGCCTGCCACAGCAGAGGTAGGAAGAAAAGAGATTTGGAGCAGAAGAAGATAAGGGGATTTGCCCTTACTTGGAATTGAGAATTTGTTCTTAGGGAATTTTTTTCTAATCTGACTTTTTCCACCAGCAACTGAACGTCACCAGGGTGAAATGATACATTGGACAATGTATGCTGGTCTTAGAAATGAAGCTAAAAATGATCTCTGATGTTCTGAAGTACTGGGACTGTGAACATAAAACTAAGTTATACTCTGTGATACCATGTTTTCATAAGTATATGGTCAAAATTTGGTTGTTCTGGCTTATGTAACGTGGCTGCTAGCAAAAATAAATGCTATTATACCAAGTAAATGAGAAAGATTCAGCAGGATTCCAAGAATTTTAAAATACTGATAGTCCTTTGAAAAGTTTGTTAAATGAATTGGATCATAAATGGCTTTATTGCTGTTGCCTAAGAAGTCCATGAGGACCTGGGGGAAGGCTAGCTGTGGATTCATGGTGTGAACACTATACCTGGTGGTCAGGTTATAAAGGAGAAGTTAAAAATATGTATTGGATTTGGAGGAAGTTAACTTTGTCACCTTGTGCAAAAAGAGCTGTGGAGGGTTTGTGGATAGCAGTGATGACAATAGTGCAAAGCAACAAAGGCTGCATATTCCTGAGTTGTGCTATAATAGTATTTCTGCTATGTAGCAGGGATTTCTTTTTTAATAGAGTAAAACTCTTATGCTCTTTTAGGTCAATACATTATAAAGGAATCTAAAGAATGTGAATGCATTTAAGAACAGAAATATCTATGGCAGAGGAGGCAAAGATATTTTATACTTGCATTGAATGAACCATATGATTGGAGAGGCAGCTAGACTTTTCTTGTATGTCAAAAATATAGACCAGGGCAAGTGAAAGAATTATTTTTTTGATAGTTTATGAACAATTGGCTCCCAAGAGAATAGTAGACACAGGTCTGTTTGTATTGCCAGGGACAGGGGGAATCATGTATTCTGTGTTCATGCACGTTTTCTTGAGAGCTTCACATTTAGATACAGATTTAAATATTTGAGTGCTGATATTCGTTACTTTCATTCTTAAAAGGCTACTGAAAAAATGGTATTGGAAAGTAGCTGTGTGCTAACAGGCTGCAAAATTATCCTTGGATCTATATTAAATGGATCTGTATTAAATACATCCTGTAAGTT
This sequence comes from Bucco capensis, assembly GCA_013396975.1. Classification (NCBI taxonomy): domain Eukaryota; kingdom Metazoa; phylum Chordata; class Aves; order Piciformes; family Bucconidae; genus Bucco; species Bucco capensis. The sequence goes on from VWZO01015742.1 coordinate 16,356, forward strand.
GGAAGAATAGTGCAGATGAATCATGGATTTTCACCTTTATCCAAAAAGGTTGTGCTCTTGGTACTAGAGAAAAGTTGCTATAAATGTGAAGGGCTACAGTGACAGAGAGCAGTCAAAACTCAATATGAATTTGTGATCTAGCAGCTCTCTACACAAGCCTCTATTTAGAGTGGGCTCAGTGATTGCAGATTTCAATGTTTTCACAAAAAATAGTGGACTATTTTGCCGACTAAGAGGAGATTACCATGAAAAGCTGTAGGATCAAACCCACCCAGAAGAAAGAGATAGAGTGTTGCTACCTTACAGCTACAATGTTGACATGTTTTAGAAGATGTAAAAAAACCTACCTACACTTAAAAGGAATCACGTGGAGTATTTGAATGCTACTGCTTTGTTAATAAATTGATTTAAAGAATTTTAGTTGCAAAGAATCCTAGCTTCATGATGCTTATTACAAACATTTTCCTTGATATTTTGTGAGGCTTTAATTCATCATAGCTTCAATAAGTTTGTGAGTCATTTTTGGTATTCAGAATTGTAATTTGACCTTTCTTTTAGATTTCTCTAGTTACAGATATTTCCATTTCTGATACTTAATAGTGGGGAAAGTTTATTGTTTTCATTGTAGTTCTGTTAGCAGTGAAATGTTAATTGAATGCTGCTAGTTTGTTTAGATAATAGCTCTAGGTTAATTTGCAGATTTTTCTGGTTAGAGGAAGTTTTGTGTTAGATTGGTACACAAATTATAATGGTCTTAAAACTGTTACTGATTCCATTGGTACCACATCAAGCTCATAACATGCTGGCATATAGGTTAGGCATGTGTTTAAGAATTGTTCTTGAGTGATTTGGGGAGTAAATGCTTCCACAGTTACTGAATTCTTCAGTTTTTGCTCTCAGCATTGAGAGGAAATGTATATTAATTTCCCTGTCTTTAAATGAGTTCCAGTAGTAAAATTTAGCAAAATAATCTAGTCTTTGGCTCATAACATTTGCAGTTCTGTGTTATTAGCAAAACGTTTTTAATTTTAGAAATGTTCTTGATTATATCCTTGAAGTGTTGCTTTAGATGTATTATTCACATATCACTGTAGCTTGTATGTAAAAGCACATGGTGATCTTTCCTAGAGCTCAGACACATGAAACAGTATGCTTTAAAATGTGAATTATGCTTTAAAAATATGAATAACAACTAGAATAATCTCAATTACAAAAATCTGCCAATATTTGTCATCGTATATATATATATATATATATCAATGTTTAATTACCAAACTGTATACTAAACTTTTGTCCCAGCTCCCACACGTTTTAAGCATTGCATGCTCAGTGTATGGTGACTTCTAAAATGTAAAGCTTGAAGTTTATTTGGTAAATACCCATTATACAGATTAGACGCTCTCTGTTCCCATCACCTTGAATGATCTGAAGAAAACTGACTAAATATATAACTTCAATTTACTCAGTTCTTCACCAGCTTTGCAAGTGGCAGTGCTACAGTTTGCCTGTGACATGAGTTTGTGTCCTTTGGGCTGAGTGAGTAGGTGATTCTGTCCCAGGAGACTCAGTAGGTAAAGAATCAAACTCCCAGTTAAATATGAAGTTATGAAAGTTAACTCTGATTATTGCTTTTTATTAGATCTGGTTGCTGTTTTCATGACTATTTATTTGATTATTTTTTTAAGTATCTATTCAGTTTATCAATTTATTCGCAGCTACTACATTTTGTAAGGGCTTTGTTCCTTAGTTCCAAGCCCTCTATAAATATGTTGCAGTTCAGGTTCATTTCCTCCCTGTCACTTCTTACCTCAGTAAAATTATGTTCTTTTTTACTATCGATTAGAGAAGCTCAACACTAATTAAGAAAAGGATGAATGCCATTGGAGCTGTATTACTACACAGAAGAAACAGGAGAGTGTTTTCTGGGGTTAGAGAAAGATAAAGGGAGTAGAAGCTAGGAAATATTAATATATGTATTTGTATGTATATATATATGTATTTTATATGTGGAGTTTTTAGGTAAATGAGCTTTTTTAGTACTACCTAAATTATGTATGGTAATAAAATTATGGTGCTTGTGTAAGATGCTTTTATATTAATTATATATGATGTGGATACATTGGGAAGGTGTAAAGATATTTCAGTTTGTTGTTCATGTTCTCTGACCTAGCAGAGTGCTGACTGGTGCACTTGGAGCATGACAGAGCTGTTGGTCAGCTTTATGTGTTCTTATTCCACATAGAGAAATGTTTCATACCTTTACAGTGAAAGAGTCTCTTTTCATTTTGAGGTATGAGTCTCTGACCTCTTCCTCTCTTCCCTGTTAGCTCCATTTATTGCCCTCAGTGGGGTTCACAGTACATGTAAATGATGATACCCTTGGACAGTATCCCTGAAAGAACTTCTAGATCTGGCAAAAAGGCAGCAGGTCAGCCCTTTTGAAATCCCAGGCTAGCCTCTTCAGTACTGCTGCTGTTGCTTATCAGCATATAAAAAGAAGAAGAAAATTATTGAGGGAGCAGAGTTTCGAGCACAGCTTCACCTGCCATCTTCAGCAGTAGCTAGCTGCAGAGCTCTGCCCAGAGAACAGCTATATTTTTGTTTGTTTTCCACACTTTGAGGAATGTTAAGACAAGCCAGGCTTTTGATGGTCGGATCATGAACAGGGACTGAAAATCTTTTGTTTTGAAGGCAGGAAACTTGACCTAGGTAGTTATTTGCTTGGAGGGTACTGCAGGTTAGAGGATTATTTCTGAGGAGAAGGAATTTGCCTGTGTGACACATGCTGTGTCTGGCTTTCTGTGGAGAGAAAAGCAGATAGTGCTCTGGGAAAATAATGCAGCTCGCCTAGATAGCCTGGAAAAGTAGGAATCCTGAGTGGTGGACACAGAAGAATAAGAGTATTTTGTAGCAATTTTATGTTGTTAAAAATCTTGCAGCTATATGCATTCTCCAAGCAAATGAATGTCTTCTACAAAAAAATTACTAGAGATTAACTAACTCCATAAAAAGGAGACATAACTACTAAAATCAGAATTTAAATTCAAATATAGCTTGCTTTCTTGTGAATTCATGCAAAGAGTAGCCTTTTTTTCTATAGATATTTGTTCCTTGTATACAGACTTGCATTTCTTTGATTTTACTGGTCTTCTGACTGAAATAGATTATTTTCTAAGTAATTAGTAGCTGGCCCACATACAGACTTAGCCATTAAACTTCTGCATCTTCTAATCCTGATTTTGCTGAATAAACATAGTATCTTCATCAAATGATCTCAGCCATGTTGTAGCTTGCAGTGCAAGGGTTTTCCTGTGTGTGTAACCTATATGTGTCCTTTAAAAAAGCTTGAGCACTTACCTGACAAAAGAGGGAAGTAATTATAGGTACTATAAATAAATCTGCTCTATTAAAAGCTGTCAGACAGGAAGACATTATTTGACAATTGGTAATTTTTAAGCTCTTCAAAATCTTATTCCTGCTGTGTAAGTCTAGTAATAGACCAGAGACAAACAGCTAGAGATGAATATAGCTAAAAATGCTGATATAAACATCTCTTTGCAAACCAAATGTGTTACAAAAGAATACATGTGCAGGTGGGCTCAACTTCTAATTGGGAAGAAGTGAAGACATGAAAACTGGTTTTACAGAAGTAAAATGTATTTTGAAAACTTGGGAAAATCTGGATAGACTTTTGTGTTCACCTAGTAGGTTTTGCCTGGTGTGATTTCTCTTTGTGCTTTTCCCTGCCTCAAAGTTTATGGACATTAGTGTATTAAGGTCCTATAGGAGATGCTGCTGTGTATTACTGTGCTAGTTTGAAAACATTTTATGGGTTAATTGCTGTTAAGTGTACAGACACAGAATTGTGGCAACTATGTTATCCATTTGTTTGTAGTTAGGTGATTCATTGTATATTCTGTAATGTGGCAAATCTTTATCTAACAGCAAAGAATAGCTAGATTTAGGGGATGAAACCCAACAGCAATGTATTAAAAAAAAAAGGGGGGGACTGGGGTGGGGAAAGAGCAGGACAAAATATCAGAAGGAACTTTTCGGATCAAAGTTAGTCCTTGAAGTTGTATTTGATATCCTGTCGAAGCAGGATATGACAAAGCTCCTGCCTGGTTTTCATGCTGCCATGACCAGTAAGATGTAGTCAATAAGGAAGGCAGTGAAAGGTTTTGCATATATTTTTTTTTTGGCTTCTGAGTCATGTCCAAAATTGGTTTGTACATGTTGTCTTGCCTCTTGTTTTCATAAGGAACTGTAGGCTTTTCTTCAAAAACCTGGGGAAGGTGGCCAGTGTGTCAGGCTATGTATGCAGGGAGATGACAAGGTGTTGTGAGAAGCCAGACTGCATGTGAGAACCTTGAGGAGGGGTAACATATTTGCTGTCACTCTCCAATCTCAGTGCTATGGAAGAGTTGTATACGAGGGGAAAATGAAGCAAAGGAAAGCTTTCCCTGCCACTTTATCTTCTTTGCCCCTCTGTTCTTCCTTTCTTGGATGATTTTGAAGGATCCAGAGAGGAGCAGATTGTGCCAGTCTAGGGATAGTCTATTTCTGTGTTTGCAGTTCCCAAAACGTGCAGTATTACCAAGATGTTTTGATGGAGGCTTTCTAAGTGGTGTTTACTGTATCTGATGAGTCAGTCACAGCTGTTCCAGTAACTGTTACTGTATCATTTAGACATTTCATGCAAAACAGACAAATTAAGTTTGGCAGAGGCTCCTGCAGTAGGAGCTCAAGATTTGTGACTTAGGCAGGAGCGCTCTGTCTCTTTAGTGAATCTGACAGATAAGCGAGGTCTTTGGACTTTAAGGAATGTTTTTGTTCCCAATTTCTCAGATTGTGGATCAGCCAAGTCTCCTACCAGTGGAGGGAGGAGTCTCCATGTCCTTTCCCTGCTTGAGTCAGGGGAGGAATGGCTCACTGTTGATTCACAGTTATCCTATCCAGTTTCCCTTGTGTGTTAATGCACACTGGGACCCTTATTCTTGTTTGGGGATCATGGGAAAAGGTTCATGTAAATGCTGAGAGAAATAAAAGAGTGTCTGCAGGCAGACCAATGGGATTTTTACCACCCTTTTGACACTGATAATATGCACATCTCAAATTGTCTTTTTATATTGCAACAGTGTGGAAAAACTGATTGATATGCAGCTGTTTACTGAGGAATTTAGAATAAACCCGTGGAATTTCTTAGTATCAGAATTGCTGGGACTTGTGCATAAGGCTCTTTGTGGCTCCATTTTTGCATGCTAGTATATGTATTTTATTCCAATTTAGAAACAAGTGCCTGCCAGACTTTGCTAACCCCATATATGAGAGTTGGGATTCCCCACTCTATTCTGGGTTACCCATTCCACAAACAGAGATGAGTCATGCTCCCCTTCTGAGTCTATTAAGACTTTTTTGGAAGTGGATGAGGATGTTCTGCAGAGTCATGTGATAAGAAGAGTGCACACTAGTGTCCAGTTGCTGGGGGGAAAAAGCTGCACCACTTAATGGTTCAGAACTGAACAGGCTGAAAGAAAAGGAATTCTTGACAAAAGTGATACTTGAATGCAAATTATTTTTTTAGCCTAATAGTAAGAATTATTAGGTTTCAGTACTTAACACACAATAATGTTAACTAATACAGCCCCTTATTATGCCCAGTCATTGGTAATAAACTCTGACATTAGTGATAGTGATAATGTATTATCCTTCTGCTTTTAGTCATCAAATTAATCCTTTGGACATTTCTTTTAAGTTCCTTTGCCATACTCCTGCAGTTAGTCTCTTTAGCCCATTGTATGCAGGAGTTCCACGTACCTTTTTGCACTTTTTACAGATTGCTTAGTCACAAAGAATTATTTTCTGCTTTACTAGTAAGATCTCTGTGTTAGAAGAGAAGCTTCTTCTAAAGGAAGCAGAAATGTTAGACATAAAAAGTTGCTAAAAATACATTTTTGAAGACTTAGAAAACCACAAACTGCAAACCATTTGACTGTGATTCTTTATGAAGTGTTTTGTGGGTGGCTTGCTTGTTTTTTTTCCCTTTTCTGTGAGTGTTCTAGAAAATGCTAAATTTTAAAGCTATTTGACATTTTAAAAATAGTGTTTAGAGCATATTTGCAGTTCTGTTCATGCTTATACATGCCTAAAATGCTGTATTAGCTGATCATGAAGATGGCTTCAGCTAAAAATGTTTGATTTTGACTATCAAAATATTGCAGAGGAACAGCATCTGATTTCAGGGGCTTGGACTTAGAAACATCTAAGCAAATGTTTCCAGTTTTCTATAATGCTATTGATCTTAGTTCCAGCCACAAAGGCTGAACTGGTGCAGATATTTTCAGATGGCATATGTATGTGGGAAGCAGTTTTGTCAGAATGTCTCAAGCATGATTGTTCTAGAGATGTGTATGACAGCAGGTCACTAGTTAGCCATCAGTATTCATGGCTGAAGTATATTTTAGAGCATAGATTTAATTTGACTTGACATGTGGCAGAAGACATCTGTCATCTGTTGTTCTTATCAGTTCCCTTTACTTGTATATTTTTAAAAAATAGAAAAATAGGGGGAAATGTATATTCATCTTTTTTCTGACAAGAAGATACTGTCATTTTACCTTTTAACCTTATAAATTTAGTTTTAAGCACCCTTTTTTAAATTTTTATAACTTACTGGAAACGATTGTCTCTTTTTTGCAGCTCAAGCATTGATTAACTTGATCCTAATTTGTGAAACTCATACTGGGAATACAGTTCTTTTAATTCCATCAGCCAGGCTAAAAGATTACCATTTTCTGCACTTTCTTTTTTTTTATTGTTGTAAAGCAATTCAGTTATTACATTGCTCCTGTTTTTAGAAATAAAAGGATTGCATAGGAACTTTCAATGTTTGCAGAAGGTATTTTTTTGTTCTGAGATGAGGAAGTTCCTGATCTGGGTCAGAAGTTATCTGAATAATAAGATAGTTTCCTTTAACCTCTGCAGAAGTTGCAGTGTGGAAAAAAAAAATTTTGTAATTCTAATACATATATAACAAAATATTGAATTGCAGATGGAATCTTCTTTATTCATGTCTCATCTCATTAAACTGGATCCTGTTCATATACATATATCTGTGAATTTGTCATAAATACTCTGTGTACATGGCTGAGGAGGTAGTCTTGTGTCATGTTTGCTCTGTGTTTGTTACAGCACAATGCCTACAATTGGAGAGAGTCAAGCTGTACACCAATTTACATCTGCTTTCTGCTGCAAGAATACCAAAAGATAAAACCAGAGAGTATATTTCCTGAAAAAAGAAAAATTGCTTTGGTGGCATTTAACCCAGGAATAGGAGCTCTTTAGAGATTACAGGGAAGAGAGGTTAGATACCCTCCAGTGTTTGGAATCAGATACTATTTAGGTTCAGAGCTGTGCATCCATTGTGCTACATTGTGGTTCTCTTGAGCCCCAGGGTAAACACCAAGGCAAAACTTTACAGAGGTCCTCTGGCAAGGATCTGTGGGCTACTCAGTCTAGTGAGATTCTTTCTTCAGGAGTGTGAAGGTGATCTTCTTTTTCACAGGTTCTATCTGGGAAGCATTGATGCAACCATCAGGGAACCATATGCATTGTACTATAGGAAAGGAGACTTCCTCCCACAGTGGATACAAGTCCAAGGCAAAATCCAGTTAAGGCAGGAATTTCATGGTGTATGTTGTAGAAGGTTTTATTGGTATGACTGTGCAGCCTGAGTTCACATTTGAAGGTCACAAGAGATAGAGTTCATTATATAAGGAGCCTGTATTGTTTATACATCTTGCTGTGCTGACCTTTCAGGCCTGGAACTGCTACGGCCCACAGGGTTTAAGGCAATATACTGTCTCCAAATTTAGTTGTGTCTTCCAAAAATATTTGCACTAAGACAGTGCTTCCCATAGCACCTCTGGGTAGAAGGGGAAGATCAAGGTATTAGGAATGGGTGATTCAGATCACTTGAAAGGACCATTGTCAAAAGTGGTTTTAAAATGGTGGTGTAAAAGTGTGACTAGCATGTTAAGTTTGATGGCAAGATTCACTCTGTTACTCTGTGGCATAATCCTTAGAACAATGATTCAAAACTACCAAGGCATGAATCAAAGTTACCATACTACAAGGTTATGTGAGATACCAGTTGCTTACCAAAGATCTGCTGTGGGTAAAAAATGTCTGTCTTGAAGAGCAACCTTGAGAGGTATCCCAAGCTGAAGGGATGATGCTGCCTGGCAGGGAGAGCTCACAGACAGCTCACTTTGGCTGTCATATTTATGGAATAAAGTTGCTCTCCAAAGTCAGGGAACTTTATCAACATGAATTTCATTTTCATCTTTACTCTATTCATCGTGTAAGTATACTTCAGTTCCGTGTATGACCATAGTGGAAAGATATAGTTCTCCCTTACTAGGGAGTGTACTCATAGTCTTGGTATACTTAACATGAACTTGAGACTATGGCCACTCTAGGGTTCTTTGACCACAGGTTAGGAGAAAAAAGCATTGCTAGGATTTGGAGTAGTAACACAAACACAGCATTTATTTTTGCCATCCCACAGGGTGCTGTAAGAGTAACAGAGACTTGTTTTGGTGGGAAGAGTCCAAACAGATACTCCATTAAAAAGAAGGAAGAATCCACCATGCACTAGTACTGTGTTTTGCACCACTGCTATCAGTAGCTTCCCAGGCAAAATGGCCACATAGTTCAGTCATAGGTGCAGTTCCAATTTGTGGTAGAATTCACCATGAGAGGTTGTCCTGACTGTAATGCTATTGGGTATTTTCTTTCATCAGAAGGTGGAGCATCAAGCTCAGTTTTGCAAAGAATGCTTGGCTCACAGGACTCCCAGTGGGCCCATACCAATTATTCAGTTGATGAAGTACTTTGGGAAGTGAAGTATTCCCCTGGGGCTCATGTGGCTTAAGGCTTTTTTTCAATAAGCTGTTAGCTCTTTCTACCATCTTATTTGATTGAGAGTAATACAGAGGTGTGGAATACCCATCAAATTTCTTCTTGTTCTGTCCATTCTTGTATTTCCTTAAATGAGAATTCCAAACCATTATCACTTTGGATGATACCACTAGTAGGTAGACTTGAGAACCAGAACAATAGCCCTTGTACTGTAGTTCATCCCTTTTGGCACTTAGTTGCCATAAGCAAGCCAGAAACTGCTTCCACTCCTGTGAGGACATATGGCATCTTGATATCCCACAGAGGGTCTGAATGGCCAAATATAATCAATTTGCCATGTAGATCATAAAGTTGTCCTTTTATTGATATGTGGAGCTGGTGCCTAAGCAGGATGATCTGCTTGTAAGTTTAATCTGCACTGGGGATATTCTATAAGAATGGTTTCACAGGTTTTTCTTCTTATAGGCCAACCCTTGGTCTGTGCAGTAAGCTAAAATGCTGCTTTACCTGTTTGACCTAATTTTTGATGTAGCCATTCTCCCAACTGATATCACTTGGGATGTAAGCAGTTTCCTATTTTTATTTTCCTAATTTTAGTCAATTCATCCATCTTTTGGTTCCAGTTGGTGGCTGGTTTATTGTCCCTGAAGTGAGCTTTGACCCATCCCATCCATTTTTCTTGTCCTATTTAGTAACAGTTGCCAGTCTTGAGTGCTCCAAACTGTAGATTTTACTTCCCAGTTCAGAGATTCCAGCTGACAGAGCTGCTGTGTGGCATCTGCCCATACAGCATAGAAGTTGACATAGATAACTTTTACCCCCTGTTTGTGCTCTAGAACTACTGCCCTTAATTTTCCTACTTGTGCACTACCTTCACCTTCTTCCGTTAGATGTTTGCCAGTGGTAATTTCTAACAGCATTGGGGAGCCCCATGGTTGTAGTCAGTGTTTTTTCAGTGAGGAGAGGTGCATTTAGAATTGGGGAAGGTTTGAATATTTGCTTTTTAGGGCTAGTGGCTCAGTCTTCACAGGCATTTGTCATTTGGAAATTTTTTGGTGTCCTTCAGTCAGTTGCATTTCATCTGCTACTCCCACCAGGGAAGGCATACCATTTGCTGGTGATGGGTTTCTATGCAATTCCTTCTGGGGCAGCAGTTCCTTTTAGGAATGTTTCTAGGAAGTTAACTGGCCCTCTAGTGTGAACAGGTTGCCCTTGAAGTATTTTCTTAACTTGTTTAACTGCTCGAACTGAGGACAAAATCCCTTTTCCCACTCGGAATCTCTCTCTTCTGTCTCTTTAAATGCAGCCATGCTAAACATTAAATGCCATTTTGGGCCTCTTGGCCCAGTCTGGAATAGATTGCAATAAGAACTAGGTTCTGCAAAACCCTATTCTGCTATAATAGTGTCACGGGGGTGTACTGGCCCCAGTGACTAATATATTTTTAATTCCTGTATTAGTTTTGACTGCCTCTTCATGTTCTGACTTCCATTTCCACTGTTCTCCCTTTTGGAAAAATGAGTGCAGTGGGCAGCCAATGATAGAAAATCCAGGTATGTGTTTCCTCCAAGTATCCTGAAGTGTCTGTCCATAAGTTGTTGTAATTCTTTTCTAGACTAAGGCACCTGTAATTGTTTTGTTTTCTTAAGGTGTCTGGGTTAATTGCAACCTGCAATCCACTAAGTACCTAAAAATTTTACTTCTCTACTTAGTCCCTGATGTTTTTAAGGTGAAACTTGAACTTCTGCTTTATACAGTGCCTGCCACACTGCTGCTTCTCCCACTTTGTTAGAGGAGGTCCTTCTGATTAGAATATCATCTATATATTGGTACAGTTTCACATCCTGAGGAAGTGAGACTTGTGAAGAAGTGTAAGTGCAGCATGAACAATTGTGGCTGACTATTTATACTCTTGTGGGAGTCTGTTAAAGGTGTAATTTATACCTTCCCAAGCAAAAGCAAATTTCCTCTTTATCCTTCTGCAAGGGGACCATAAAGAACATATCTGTGATACCTAGCACTGCTATCTGTGGATGTGCAGCTGCATGTATTGCTGTTAAAGCTGTTGCAATATCAGATACTGCAGCTGTTGGTGGAGCTGTGTTGGCATTAAGGTGTTGATAATCAATTGTCAAGTGCTGTCTCCCATCCCACTTTTGGGATTAATTGTATGGGGAGTGGGTTCCAGAAATAATGTGCCTTTTTCCAAGTCTGCTATTGCATCGGAAATTCCATTTTGTTCCAGAGCAGGAATCAGACACTGTAATACATTGGGAATTTTTGAATCCAGGAGGGCAGGGGCTCCATGAATACATGCACTGCAGCATCTCAATTTCTACTGGAGTTGGGCTTGGTACTTCTACTGAAGAACCACATGCTGGCCACCACCAGTTTCATTCAATCGAAACATCAAAACCCAAAATATTTTTGTTGTGCTTTTTAATCACAAAGCAAGCAGACAACTTAGGCTTCTTGCCTGGGAGCCATAAATGTTGTGGTTTGACAAACAACGCTTGCTGTTTACTGTGAGGACTTCCAACTCTCTGCTCTCCAGGTCACACACCCAGCTTCTCAGCATCCCAATGTGTTAGTATTGAACTTTGTGCCCTCATATCTATTAGACACTTCACCAGTTTTCATTGGGGACCAACTGGAATCAGAATGTATTCTGTTTTAATGATGGGTCTAGCTTCATATTCAGAGGAATCTAAGGGGAACAAGGGGTGATCATTTCTCTTGTCATAGTCATCCGGATCACCCCAAATATCACCATCCCAATCCACTGGGGACACTATTATTTTCCTAATTGTCATGGGGTTAGGTGAGCGTGGGACCTGCATGAGCATCACCTCGACCTTTTCTTCCAGCTTTTGTTTTTCCTTTTTCTTCCTGAAACTGCTTCTGTAGCTGTTCAATTTTCAGGGACAGTAATAACTCAGCTTCCTTCCTGCTTTCTATTTCTTCTCTCAGATCTTGCCTCTCTCGATTTTGTTTTTCCTGTCCTTACATGCAGCTTCTAGGCAGGTGTCTAATATCTTACGAATGACTCCTTTTCCTTTAGCATCTTTAATATTTCTTCCTGCTAATTTTAATAGCTCTTCAATATCTCCTCAGTTGCAATCCCATTCTCCTGAGAATCTTGGACTTACTCCATGCTTCCTTAAGCAATCAGTGATACTACTTGCCATCCTGCTGACTACACCAATTTGTCACAAATGAGTGATTCAGATAGCTGAAAGGACCACTGTCAAAGCCTTTAACAAAAGTGGGTTTAATATGATGTTGTGAAAGTGTGACTTAGCAAAGTTCTGCAGCAAGGTTCACTCTCTTACTGTATGGCACAGTTATTTGAAGAATGATTCAAAACCACCAAGGCACAAATCACAGTTACCATGCTACAAGGTTGTGCATGATACTGGTCACTTTCCAAAGATCTGCTGTGGGTGAAAATGCCTCTTGCCTTGAGGAGCAACCTTGGGAGATGCTCCAGCTGAAGGGAAACTGCCTAGCAGAGAGAGCTCAAAGAGGGCTCACTTTGGCTGTCATGTTTATGGTATTAAAGTGTTGGCTTGTAGTACAATTACATGTGATGAGAAAGGTATGCATGAGACTTCTTGTATCCACGACTTTCTTTGCTCCTTGGTGAGTTTTGGAAAAGGAATCTGCTATTCATGTGTTAATGGTGTGGTTGGTGTTCCAAGCTTATGTGCATTGATGCTCACTGGGTCACTCTGCTCTTTTGTGGGTTTTCAGAGAACACATTGAAAGTAGAGGAGTTCTTGGCCTGGCTACAACTCAGGCCTTTACCTCCTTTGGGGCTTGCACCAAACTACTGATCATTCGGTTAAGAGGTCAAGTGCTTCTGTCACACAAGGTTTTATGAAACTTTGTATTTATTTCCCCTTCTCTTCTGAGTGCCATAGAAAATTGAGTAGGTCCCAGCTGTGGCAGCAAGGAAATCCTTTAAAATCAGAAGATACAGAAGACAAAGGGTCAGGCAGAAATAAGCATTGTACTGCTTTGGATATTTTAAGATTGCATTTCTCTGAAGTCTGGAAAAGGATGCTGCCAGGACATTTTTCTCTCCTTCACTTTGGGGTTTGTAGGTGGGGAAGGAACGGGTGATGGACAGCAGCAGCTCAGCTCACTTTACTAGCTAAGCCATACCAGCACAGTGCTGGGCACTCATCATCAGTGTTGACAGCAGCAGAGATGGGGGTGGACAATTGATTACTAGAATAGCATGTATATCACCAGGAGAATGTAGTCCATCAAATGTGGGAGGTATTCTTGCTTTTGAGATGTTAACCAACTCCTTTTAACAGAGATGGGCTGTGTGTTGTTACCCGAGGGGTTATGCTGTAGTGTTTAAGCTACTATCCTTTTACACTGTCATAGGAGAGTAGTATCTGCAGTGCAAGGTATTTAATTTCCCTGCCTAATTAAACTAGAAGGAAAACAAGTGCTGTTGTACAAACAGCAAATTCCTCAGTGATTTACTTCATGTTAAGTAAATTTGTGTAGAAATTCTTCTTTGCTGTATGGAAGCTGGATGGTTCCTATCTGCAGTGCCATCTGTCTAGATTAGCCATTCATAGAATCCTAGAATGGTTTGGGTTGGAAGGGACCTCTGGAGGTCATCTAGTCCAGCCCCCCTGCACTGGGCAGGGACTAACCTGTGTCAGCAGAGACTGAAAGGTGGAAGGAAAAACTTAATTTAGCTCTTGTTCTTTGCCTTTTGCAGAATACTGTCACCACTGCATTTACTTGATGTCTTTGTGGAACAGCTCAGTGGAAAGGCCAGAGCATGTCCTCTTGGATGATAGACTTCTGAGACAGGGTTTATAGCAGAACTGTGTGGGAAATCTGTATTTTGTCTCTCCTAGCTAAACAAACAAAGAAATAAATCAGCCTTCAGCTGACAATTTACCATCCTTATGAGAAATACACTGGGTGGTTTTTTTTTAAATGTTAGAAGAATAGAATCTACAACTCCATCTAGAAACCATCAGAATACTTAAATAAATTACAAGCAAATCTACAGGGGGATGCTGTAATTAATTCTTATTAAAATAAAAATGTGTAGAGCAGATTTTCAGAATATTAATTGCCTATTAACTTGACTGAAAAGAAGATTGCAGTCATGCTGCAGAATTGTAGGGAAAGACAAGAGGCAAGAAATAATCCTGGATGGACTCATGGATTCAAGAGCAGAGAAATGTTTTCCATCTATGACAGCATCTTAGGGGCCCTAGAGTTCTTGTCCGTGATGAGGGCTTTCCAGTAATACATGTTAACAGTTTGTTCTGATTTTTTTTTACTGATTTTATTGAGATTCATACTGTTCAGTCCCCAATGTGTAGCATAAAAGGGCTTTCAGCCTAGTTTGGTTTTCTTGCCTGGAAATTTCTGCACTGGTTTGGAGTCTCTTTACATAAAGATGGTCCACAGTTCCTAAGTTTCTTCTGCTTGTAAATATTTTTGGGGCATATTAAATAAGTAGTCATAAATACAGATGTGTAGAAATTAGCCTGAAATAGCTTTATATTTACTAAACAAAAACAGAAAGCAAAAGTTTAATACAGTTCATGGGTGGAGGAAAGCAGGAGCATGTTCCAGAAGAGGGAGACTGTGATGCATCCAAACACAGCATCATTGCTAATGAGCCAATGATGTAAAAGGAGAAATCAATGGTATCAAAATGTGGACTGACTGCCATGCTCAGAGGAGTGTGCTGCTCCTTGAAGGCTGTGATTAGATGACTCCAGTACAGAGTGTGATAATGTTTGGGAGATGGTTCCCATGATGTATTCCAATAAGGGCTCAGTACAAAACTTCATTAGAAGGGTTCTTCCCTCAAAAACCCTGTGGGTGCCAAGTGAAGCAACTGCACCTGGGAGGCACTTATGTGCTTGCCTGTTCCCATTCATCTCTAGATGGAGGTGATTAGGTTAGCTAGATCCAGTGAACATTGAGGTAGTTGTTGTTCAGTTTACTTGGTGTTGTGAAGCTGTTGAATGAAGACACTCGTTGCCTCCATCTACTAGATTAAGAAAAAAGAACATTGAACTGCAGTGTGTTGAGGACTAGCAGACGTAGAAGAATTTAAAGCATCAGTTGACAAAAGGGATAAAGGAATACATTGTTGCCTTTAGCCATGGGTAAAATGCAGTTTGCCAGAATTTTTTCCTCTTTCAGAATCACCCAAAACTACTGCTGCTTGACAAAATGACAATCCTATCTTGATGCCAGCATTTTATGGTGTCTGGCAAACCTCATATTAGTTATACAAGTGTGCTCTAACATATTGAAAGTATTGTTCTTCAAGTCAGAAGAGTGAGTCAGATTTCAGGATGATACATTTCACTTAGATACCATTGGGGTTTAAATGTCAGGCTTGTCTTTAATTCTTTTTTTCTTCCATAATATTTGGAAGGCTTTTGGGCATTATTTTTTATGCAGAAGCACCGAACAGTAACCTGGCTGCTGGAAACTGGCTATTCCTGTTCACTGACCACCAGACTCTTGGAATGTTGTGGTTCTATGTACAGGTTAGAGTTTGATTATATTGATTTAGGTTTTTTTGCTTTTCCCTTCTGTCTCTAGTCTGTATTCTTTACATCAGCTGAACCGGCAAACTGCTAACAGTAAAAATATGAAGTTAACTGTGTAAACAACTGTCTAGCAATCCCAATGGATCCCAATACTGGCATTTCACTGCTATCTCAAAGGTAACACAGGAAAACAAGAAAAAGTAAAAAGAATAGGAAGCTCTGATTATTGGTTTAAAAAAAAAAGATACATTCATAAGAGTTTTGTGTTAAGAAAAGTAAAGATTTGGCTTTTGAGCTTGGACCTTTGCTTCCCTGCATCCTGTTTCTTTGTTTAAGAGTGAGTACCCATGGGCTAGGTCAGAACAAGATACATATTGTAAAAAGAAAAAAAACCCAAAGTATGAATATGCATAATATGAGTTCAGTCTTTGTCATTTGTCTGCTCATTTGTTTGTTTTTTTTATTCTGTGAGGTATGTGCTAAAATATAAACTGTAGTGATTCCAGCCATAAATAAATTCACTGTAACTTTAGAATTTAACTATTCACAGAACACATAATCATTTCTCCTCATCTATGTAAAGGGCTCATTCAAGAACATCCTTCAGAGACCACACGTCCGTTTGGCTGGGTTTCCTAGAGTTTCTAGAGAATTCCTTTTGCCTGTATATGGTGGGTAACAGTAAGGGATCTGTGAATGGAAGGAGAACACTTCCTCCTAGATGTATATTTTGAATACCATCTTGTGATTTTTGGTTTTGTTGTGCTTTGAAAGCTATTTTTGCTCATGATGTGGCAGGTGAGTATATCTGACATGTAACCTGACTCTCTTACACCTTTTTAGTAGGACAAGAAGTGATAATTTTGAGATCTTTGTCCATTGATAAACTGCAGTTTTCACCTTTACATGCTATTGATGAGTGATCAATTGCCGCAGTTTTAAGTCTGTAGCACTTACTTGAAGGCTGTGTAGAAAACAACCTCATGTGAAACTCGTATCATTAACACAATCCTCCTTTTGCTTTGCTTAATGGGACCTAGTAGTATCTCTACTGGTGTTAATTTCTAATTGCATTGTTATAAGCCCTTGAGCTATCAAAACATTTTAAGTGAGATTTATTTGAAAGATGTAAACAAGATTTAGGCATTCAACATTTTTCTTCCCCATAAGCATCAAATACTTGCTTAGTCTGCAGTGTAGCTGGTTTTCTGTCAGCTGCTGATAGATTGTAGCAGTATGGCTTGCTTGGAGTCTGAAAGCCAGAAGAGTAAATTCTTGGGAGGTTCAAACAGATCACAAGGAAAATAGTATCTATAGATGGTTTTTATCAGAACTGTTTCTTGTGATTATTAGGTGGAAAGGGAAGTGCTTTTCTGGTGTTATATAGTCTTTAAAAATACTCCTTAATAAAATTACAAAGTTCCATGTTTTACACTTATTTGGCAAGCAGTTACATTGTACAATACCTAGGAGAAAAGCAAGTCCATGTTGGACTGACACCTCAAGAGCAGAAAGTAGTGTCACCAAAAGAACAAAAAAGAGAGACCATCTTTAGGACTTGTGTAATGAAGCTATACATTAGAGAAACAATGCTAACCTATCAAAAAAGTTAAAATTTCATCTTCCTTTTCAGGATACCTGAAGTGTCAGCATTATGAATTAATTGCTTGCACACTGTACAGAGTAGTAGTAGTTTTCCATGTCAAAGTAAATCCTCAAACTCAGGCCTGAAGAAGGAGTCACTGTTTTGATATGTCTCTTTGTGCCTAGCTGCTTGGAAGGGTGCTGCAGAGCACCTAACCATTTGTGACAGAGGAAAGCTGATGTGGCATGCATTATTTGCCTTGATAGTGTGATAAGTTCTTTCCTCTTTTATGAAATGCAAAGCTGAAGAAACATGGAAGATGATCTGCCACTAACACACGTTGACATGCAGAGAAGGCTTGCAGCTCACATTGTTACTGTCTAATACCATCACATTTATTACATCAGTTAAGAGGAATTCAAACAACTGAGATGTACAATAGCTCAGGTATTTGTGAAGACAGCATAGCGAAAACAGTGCAAGAAGTTTGATTTTAGTCATGATATTGTAATGTAATAGCAGGGAAAATTATTTCAGGAATCTTACTGCATTCAACTGGAAATACATAATGGATTGAAGCCATTTTTATTGTATATGTATTCCATAAGAGTCTTCAGGATGTTCAGTACAGTGTCTTTTCTGATCATTTGCAATAGTTTACACAGAATTTTGGTAACCCCAGTAAATCCATAAGCATAACTTTTTCTTCCTATGATATTTCACCATAACTCTAAAAGCAAACCTGATCTTAGGCTTATCTGTTCATTTTCAATTCATGATGGTGCAGGGTATTTGGTGGAAAGGAATTTAGCTACTGTTACCTTTTAAAGATGTTTGCTTTCTGCAGGTTTTGTAGGAAGAGATGACAGGTGTGGAGAGAACCTTGGGATTGTGCTCTGGGGAGGAGACAAGCCCATGGGAATACATGCCCTATTACTCACCACTCTCACAGTTGTTACATGCTAATGAGGAGAAAGCTTGGCCTGGAGTTTGACCATACCAGGAAAGTTTACTCCTCATTCTGGCTTCCTCTGTTTTCTGTGATGTGTTGCTAGTTCTGTTGGAGCTCATGTTGAAGACTTACTATTGGTGTGCTAAACAATACCTTTAGGAATAGAGACCACAACTAAATCCATTTCCCTTATGTCACATAATGCAATCTTGCCAACTACACCAATTTTTACTGTCACATTATGGGTAAGATCTTGACATTTCCCTGTCTCAGAGCCCCAGGACTTTCACTGAAACTGTGTAGCGAAGTCAACATTTTACCTCTTTCAGAGCCTCAGGAAGGACGTTCACTGAGACAGTTTCACAAAGTTAAAAATAGATAGCTTTAATTTATTAAAGCAGCAGATACAATAGATTTGTAATTGCTAGTGATAAATACACTCACTGCAAAAATTGAGCTCGAGTTAGCAATTCCTAGATAACATCCAACAAAGTCAGAGGCACAAGTCTTTGCAATAGCACTAATATATGGTAGTAAAGCTGGCAAACACTAAGCCATGTATTGAAGGTGCAAGTCTTAGCAAGAAAGCATCCCTTTCTTGAGTGAAGGAAGGGGGGCAGCACAGTCCCTCAACCATCTCTCCTAGATCTTCAGCCTTTCCCCCAAAGAGTTGTTCCTGTCATGGATTTTTATGCCCTAATCCCAGCTGTCCCTGCCTTCTGTGTGATGTTTAGCATGATTTGGGTGGAGAGTTGAGTAACATAGTTACATGTTTAGCATCTACTCCATTTGGCTCATTACCGTATTTAGGGTAATATTTGTTTGGCAGTTAATCAGGGAAAGGTGTTCACTTAGTCACCGTAGCCCTCAAGATCTGTGTCAAAGCTGCTCTTCCATGCCATGCTGTTACAAGATTTTTTCATTACACCCTTTTGCTGAGAATACATTCTAGTCTAATTAGTGGAAAGCTATCCACTCATTCTTTTGGTTGCAAGAACAAAGGTAGGCGTCAAAGACTAAAACTAACAACAACATTTTAAGTGGGGACTGGCGCCAAAAGCCCATTTACTCTTCCAACTCCTTGCCATACTGGTTCTTGCCTCCCTTCAGATGTTGATTTTTAAGCTCATTGTATATCCCAGTGCTTGACTTTGCTCAAGATCTGTGTCAAAGCTGCTTGGTTTTGTTGTTCTAGCCTTGCCTCATTAGTATTAGCTGAAACAGAACTGTCTTATCTTCACAAGACTCCCTTCTTCAGCCATTTGGCAGTCCAGCTCAGCAGATCTTCACCCCCAGAGAAAGCATAAACATCTCTTGGTTGCAAGCATCTTAACCTTTCTCCTGAAGGGCAGTAAATCAACCTACATTGCTGTCACAGAGCAAGCTGTGCCATCACACCTTATATGATATAGGTAGTCATATACAATAAACAGATCACATGCCTTAGCTGAGACCAAGGCACACAAAAAAAGGGGGCAAAATCCCAAAAAGCAGTACTTACTGCTTCGCTCACTCTGTAGGAAATATAATATCCAATTAAGGATAGCTAAAATCAAATGTGTTTACTGTAAGATGTAAACAGAGAAAATAATATAAAATGTTAAAAAGGAACTATGCTGATGTCTGGCATTTGGCTAAGATGACATGTTTTTGTATCCTTTATGACCTGTAGGGGAAAGTACATTCTAGTTTATACTCATTTATTACTGTCTTGCTGCAGTTATTTCTTTAGAAATAGTAAGACTTCTGGTTGTTTGCATGTTGTTCATTATCTCAACTTATTTCACAGTCCTTTGATCCTTACATATTTTATAAAATGTGAAATAAGTCTATGCAGTGTCTCCATAAGATAACTTCAGCAGTATGTACCTCAAAGATTTTCAGTGAAGCAAGATTTAGGTTTGAAAAAAAGACAAAATGAGTGTTAAGCCTGTGCAGTGGTGATTTAAGTAGTAGTTTGAGCTGTCAATTAGGTCTGAGTTGGTCAAAACCAAGTGCTATAGAAAGGTGGTATAACTAGAACTGATTTTGCATTTAGCATATGTGTACAAAGTATCTTAGATGGGGAAGCAAACTCGAGCTCTGAAGTAAGCAGTGTTCCCTGTGGCTGGGTCATGTATACATGGGAATTTGGTCACAAACAGAAGGCCCAAAAATGCATAGTTGCAGTTCATCTCCTCTTCTACATCCTTAACCTCTAAATATTAAATCAGTTCAAGGCTGCTTATCTCACACCTATTTTCCACTTATAGTAATACTGATGATTTTAGCCCAGTTATTTTCACAAAAGTTTCTTTCACTGGGCTTATATGCTTTCAAAACAGAATGGCTCCAAGTTAGATGCAGCATCAAAATCTAAATAGTGAAATTTCCATGATTAAAAGCTAAGTTGATGTCAGAAAAATTTTGCAGTTGTAATGCTCCTGATCTCCTATGTGACTGAGGTGACTAAAAAAAAAATAGAGAAGAGTCAAATATTGACATTTCCAGGCCAAAGATTAATTCAGATGGCCAGATCTGTCAGGTGTTATGTATGTTATCAGCCTGAAGTGGTATTTCTACCTGCAGACTGTTAAATCTATCAGAAAATTGTGAAACAACTGGAAAGCTTTGACTAGTCCACTCCCAATTCTCACACAGTTACTTTATGGATTTGATATCCTGGGAAATCGTGCAGTGGGAAAGGTTAGCAGACCATAACGTGTAATAATTTGGAATTACCATTCAGAATCATCACCTCTTCCATGCCATGCTGTTACAAGATTTTTTCATTACACCCTTTTGCTGAGAATACATTCTAGTCTAATTAGTGGAAAGCTATCCACTCATTCTTTTGGTTGCAAGAACAAAGGTAGGCGTCAAAGACTAAAACTAACAACAACATTTTAAGTGGGGACTGGCGCCAAAAGCCCATTTACTCTTCCAACTCCTTGCCATACTGGTTCTTGCCTCCCTTCAGATGTTGATTTTTAAGCTCATTGTATATCCCAGTGCTTGACTTTGCTTGAAGGATGGCAAAGACCCAGGCTTCTGTTTTTCTGGATTCCAGGAGCTGCTAGCCATGAAATCCATTTGCTGATTGTTCTGCCCTCCTGGGCCAAAATGTAGTAAATGTATTCTTGTTGGATGTGGTTTTGCAACAAAATGCTGAATTAATGCAGTGCTCTGCTCTACTGGAATGATACTTAATATTGGTTTGGCTACTTCAGGAGAAAAATGAATTGGGAACACACTAGCACCAAAACACAGCTGCATTGCCCACAGTGGTGTTTAATAATGGAGCTCACTAAGGGTCCCAGCAGGCCTCACTGTGGCAGGAATTTGGTGAGGCTGATACCAGAAAGAGTGGACAGTGCTGTGAGAAAATGAAAATGTGATTGCCACCTTTCACTCAGCTCATTTGCAACCTTTTGACTGTCAGGTGTGCTTTAATGTCTTGCTCTCAAACCCTTGATTTGACCCAGGAAGCAGTTGGGCATCTTAATGTTTCATGGCCTTCTATGCCATGTGGAACAAGATGAATTCTATCCCTTTAAATGAAGTTATGCTGCCTTGCTTGTTAGCAGCTCTGAAAGTATTTGTTTCTGCAAAATGATGAGCCCTAATTCAGCAAAGGATTTCTGTCCTGAGTTCATTGCAGCACTGACTGCTGAAGTTGAACACAAAGCATGCAAAATTCATAACGTTGTGTCTAGCAGAATGCAGTGGATTTGCAAAAGTATATTTGACTCTAAAAATGATAAGCAATTTTGATTGGATTTGGATATCTAAATTCTTTGTATGATAGTGTTTTTAAAAAGCTTGCCCTGATCTCCCCACAATAGTTCATCTGTAACCTTCACATTTTTATGTGTTAGACTTCCATAAAAGTGAAATTAAAATTGGATGTTTTGCCTTAAAAGTAACTCCTGAATTTTCAGAATGGACTTTAAAGAAGTCCATTGATAATTACACACAGTGATGGTGGTGGTGATATTCCAGATTTATTTAATTGTAAAAAAAATGAGGTCTAGGGAGTTTGCTGAATTTTCTGAACTTTGGAAGGTGAAGAAGCAGAAAGTGATATAGCATGACAGCTCAGTGATGTGAGTTGCTAGGGACTGGTATTGATTTCATTACAATTCCTTGGTCTGCAGTGGAGTTGCTCCTGACTTATACTGTATATAAATCAGCTGAGAATTAGGCTGAAAGAACACAGACCAGGTAAAGCCACAACTTCTGTGCAGTCTGACACAGTATTTGCAGAGAAACACTGAAATGATGATTCGAGCCCTATTTGTAATGCCAGGAGCTTTACAAAGGCTTTTCTTGTTTGAAACCCTCATTTCACTACTGCCTTGGAAATGCTAAGATAGAGATTCCAAGTAGGGGCTGAAAAGGCAAAACAACCAATGCAATTCCATATTTGGCTTATGTTACCACACATCACCATATTAAATTAAGAAACAGAGTTTTCTAAGGAGCATGTGGCTTAATATGATAGATTTAATGCTGTGTATAATTAGGACATTTTCAGTTAGGTGAATTTTGGTGACCAAAGGCTGTCATATTGACAACAGTTATTCCATGATTTTATGACTGGTAGAAAAAAGTTGCTTTATAATCTCTGTCCCAGGAAAATATTTTATTAAATCTTTCGAACAAGAATTTTTTATGTGAGTAGAACTGAAGAATGTTGTTTGCATTTTTATATTTTATAATTCAGAAACAGCCAGAAGGATTTTTGACACTTCTTGAAGTTCAGAAGAATAAAATACAATTCTGTCAGGAACTTGACAGTTCTGTCAAGGGGAGGTTTTAGCAGTAGTAGTATTTTTACAGATTTCTGAGTTGCTTGGTGCAATTTATTTAGAAAGGAGCAGCTCTCAGGGCAAAATATTTATGTCAGCTGAAGGACTGATTGTTTTGGAAAAGGAGATACTATTACATGAGCACTGAGTCAGATCTTTTAGCTACATTTTAATCACAGTAAAAACACTGAGTATAGGTAAAATCAGGATTCCTTTATCAGTCTTGGACCAAGCCTCGTGTAATTTTATCAGAATATATGCTTGTGGAAGAACTTGTTTTACTTAAGCAGTGTTCTTCAGCAATGCACCAGTAGATGGGGAAGGATTGGAGCCATCTTGAGTGGCAGGGATTTGGGAGGTTGTCATCTCTCCATCAGTATCTCTTCTGGTGCAAGACCTAGGGAGCATCAGGTGAAACTGGTAAGAGCTGAGTTCATGACATTATTTTTCACAGAGCAGGCAATATACTCCTGGAAATCAGTGCCACAGGGTGTTCTGAATTCTCAGAGTTTAGAAGTATGTCCCTTAGGTCAAAGGGAGATTGAGTTAGTACTTGGAAGATAAAATCATGGTAGGTTAATAAGTAGATTTGGCTCAGGAGATCTCTTGAGCTGAAAACAGTTAATATAGAGAACATCAAAGGTGTTTTGCCCTATGTCTACTGTTGTAACTGGGTTTGCCCATGATGTTGAATCTGCCAAAGCAGAGGGCACCCCTGTCCTCAGTAATCTTCTCCCTTTATAAGTGCTGTGACTTTTATGGTATGGAAACTCCTGCAGGCCATGGCAGGCCTAGGATTCTGTCCCAGCAAAACCAGGACAGTTGGGAAGTAGGTAATAGTGGCTAATGTGGTCATACTTTCTAATAGAGCAGTGCCACATGAGGTTGTTTAAAAAAGGGCATGCAACTAGAGCTGATCTCAAACCCTTTCAAACACTGGCTCTTGACTGACTTGTTGGATGGAAAAGGAAAGTGGGTTCAGACTCACTAATATTCTCTGTTTCACATATTCTAACAGCAGAATTTGCCTGTCTAGTTTTACATTCATAAAGGTAATCACTTGATATCTAAATTAAAAAGAAGCAAAGACACTTAAGATCATTTAAATCTGAGAGGAGCAGCCTTAGGCCTCCTTTTTAATTTATCATTTCAGTCATCCAGAAATCAGTGGTGTGATTTTCATAAACTACTGCGTTTATAGTCTCCCATGGTCAAAGTTTCTTCCTGTTTTAATCATGTGGCTATGTAAATTCTGTAGCAGGGCCCTTTTGCAGGGTATTTTAAGATCTGTGGCTTTTCTTATTTGCATGCATTTTGGAACAAGAAGCAGAAGATAACTTTATAGGCACTATAATCAGTGTTTTGCTCAAGAAGCTTTGGTGCAAAGTTCTACTCACAGCATTGTCTTCCAAAAGATGTGGTTTGTTACATGTTACCATTATTGTGACTATAACTTTGCTGTTATTTATTCTTATTTGCTCTTTATTATGGAACTGTCAGACCCCTAGATTAGAAAAGCCTATTTTGGCTAGAATCTTCCTATTAATCTTCTTTAGCTACTTGTTGTATTATTTCTCTTAATTTATCATGGAACTTACTGTTTGAGATCAGAAAACTTAATTTCATCTTACATCTTTTCATATCTGTTTCTTGTTAAGTTTATATTAAAAATTACCCCCTCCTTAAGAAAAAGTGTGCCTAAAATTACAAACATGAAAGCAATTAAAAGAATTGTTGAAATTGTGTTTGGTAGATGACACAAAAGCTCTGTGCTTTTGCATTACTTGTATAAAGGATTCTGTTTTGGGTCTCATTGTGTCAAGGCAGAGATTTGCATTTTAATGGAGAAAGGATGAAACACAAGCCCTGTAACTCTTGGGTTGTTGCTTAACAAAGGGATATTGTTCAGTGCATAGTGTGTTTTGTTTTAAACAGCTGGTGGTAAAGTAGTGCAGGGCAGGTCTGTGCTCTCTGTCACTGCACAGTAGGGTACATGGGTATGGATGTGTACTTGATATATACGTGCACCTCTTGAGCTTTACTGTTTGCTTTAGCAAAGCTGAATTGGACTCTGGTGTGTTGAATAGAAATTGTGTCAATATGTAAGAGAAGTGGGAAATGCAGGTGCCATTGCACATCCAAGTGGGTATAGAGGCAGGTAGAGTATTGTGCAGAGTGTCATCCCAGAAGCTACAATTTCATCTCTCTCAACCTCAAAATGGGAGAATGGCTTTTAATTCCCACTTCTTCCTTTAACAGTCCCCAAATTCTTCCCAGTAGGCTTCAGTTTTTGATGTCTGTCTACCCTTATCTAGCTTTGACTCTTTAGCCTATAATGTTTAGGGGAAATGAGGCAGTTCCATTTTAATGAAACAAGGCAAACCTCATCCCACGTTTGTGTGGCTTTGGGAATGCTATGTTAGTCTTCCACTTCTGGTCACCAGCTGGACAGGGATAGCATGTTGACTGTGTGTTTTGGACTGTGCTGCATATAAGCCTCCAGAGAGCTGACATAGGTGTTTCTGTGCAGGAGAGATACTCCTGTTCATATCTGTGGTTACTTCACATTGTTCTTGAAGTTCTAAGTGGTCTTAATTGTAGACAAAGCAAGAGCATAGAACATAGAATCATAGAACAGTTACAGCTGGAAGAGACCTTGAAGATCATCGAGTCCAGCCTTTGTCCTAGCCCTATCACCCCACTAAATGATGCTCCCCAACACATAGTTAGTGTCTGCTTTGTATCATGTGGGAGATAACAATTTCCGTTTCGTTGGATGTTGAGAGAAAAAGAGGTTATTGCTACTCTCTTGCTTCAACTACAATGCCACTTTTCCTCCCAGTACATTGAACTAATATTTTGGTGAGAGGGGGAGACTCTGAGTGTGTGATACAGCTTAATACATAGACTGCAAAGAAAATCTGAGATCAGAAAAGAACATGTGCACAGCTTTGACATTTGTTGGTCAAATCCTGTGAAAACTAAACACAAGGCATGTGCTTGACTGAAGCTCTGAGACTACCTGCCCCCAAGAAGATACTAATATTTCATGGAGACATTGCATTTGTTTCTCCTTGTTTCCCTTAAAATAAGAAGTAATTCAGGATAAAAGTGGATTTTTCACAGGGAATGTAAAATTTTAATGGCACTGTGATTGTTAGTCCACTGTAACACTGTGTCTGGGTTGGAAGTCTGTGTGTGTAAGTTACATTGTGTCATAGTATAAAACCAGTTGAAATAGCACACTAAAGAGTATCAGTAGGCATGAATATAGTCCATTAAATCCCCTGAACAGTAATTGGTCCTCTAGTCAAGAGGTACAGAAGTAAATAAGTGCATTG
>VWZO01015747.1:0-10762 GCA_013396975.1 Bucco capensis
CTGTGCCTGAAGGAAGCTGCTGAGGTCTCTGGTTGGGTTAGGCTACAGCCAGAAGAAAGAGAGAGGAGCACAAGTGCCCAAGCTGAGCAATCAGCATCAGGAGCTTGCAGTGCTCTCCCTGCTCCAGATGGAGATGCAGAGCCCTGAGCAACCAGCTTGGTTCTCCCAATCCTGACCTTCAGCTTCAGCACTGAGCTGAATGAGGCTGAGAGCAGCCAGCCAGGGCTGGAGCTGCTGTTAGCCTGGGGCTAGGTGACCTCCTGCTCTCCCTTGGCCCAAGACATCTTGTACAAGCACAACTTGGCATCCCACACAGCAGCTCGTGCACATCACGGGGATGTTTATGTTCTCCTCTGGTGTGTGAGAGGTTTTTTTCCATGCCTGTTAGTGATTAGCTGGAGGGAGCCTGGATGAACTCATGTCTCTGGTGAGCAGGACCAGGAAACCCTTTGCACAGCCTGGGTGAGATGCAGCTGCAGGAAAAGACACAAACTTCCTGCAGAGCCAGCCCTGGAAACACCAGAGACTGGGCTGGAAGGGGATAGGGAAAAAAAAGAGGAGAAAACTGTCCTCTGGCTTCCTGGAGAAAGAGGGAATTCTAGCTCTGGGTTGAGAATCTCCCCTAAGGGATAGAGATAGAGACATGGGCAGGGAGAAACTGAATGCAATTGAACAAGGGGAAGTGTAAAGTACTGCATGTGGGAAAGAACAAGCCCATGGATCAGTCCAGACTGGGAACTGATGTGTTGGAGAAGAGCCATGGGGAAAAAGCTCTCGGAGTGCTGGTGGCTAGGAGGATGCCCATGAGGCAGCAATGTGCCCTTGTGGCCAAGAGGCCAATGGCATCCTAGGATGCATGAAGAGGAGCGTGGCCAGCAGAGCCAGAGAGGTTCTTCTCCCCTCTCCTGTGCCCTGGGGAGGCCTCCCCTGGAATGCTGTGTCCAGTTGTGGGCCCCTCAGCTCCACAAGGCTAGGGAGCTGCTGGAGAGAGTCCAGCCCAGGGCCAGCAAGAGCAGGAAAGGAGTGGAGCATGTGCCCTAGGAGGACAGGCTGAGAGAGCTGGGTCTCTNATGGCCTCATCCAGGGAGGATTGTGCCACTGGCTGTGTGCATTCATGGCTGGAGAACATCACCCTCTCCTCCTGCTGGGACACACAGGAATGTCTCTGGGGTGTCCAAGCTGGGGAAGGCTGGAGGGGATGTCCTGTGAAGAGCAGCTGAACACTCTGGGCTAGTCTGCTTTGGAGAAAATGAGGCTGAGAGGTAACCTCATTGCTCTCCCTTGTTGAGGAGAGGATGAGGAAGGGAGGTGCTGAGCTCTTCTGCCTGGGATCCACAATTGGGATGTATGGGAATGGTTCAAAGCTGCCTCAAGGTGGTTCAGACTTCAGCTTTCTGTTGAGGCCAGGTGTGATGGATCATGGATGTGGCAGCTTTGGAAGCATCTCAGACCTCTGCTCAAATGCACACACATGGAATATTGTTCCTTAAATGAGGAGACTGACCATGGGAGCAGCAGCAGGAGCAAGTTGTTTGGTGTGAGGGTGCAGAGCCCTGGCCCAGGCTGCCCAGAGAGCTTGGGGAGTCTCCTTGTGTGCAGAGATTCCCAAGGCAGCTGGAGGTGATGCTGGAGCAGGGGAGATGGACTGGATGATTCCCAGAGATCCCTTCCAAACCCTCTCCATACTGAAATCAGAAGATGCTGTGAAACCAGCACCAAATTCCTCCACCTCCCTGTCCACCCTCATCCTCTGTCCTGGGAAGATGATTCTTCAGCACTCCAGGAGCTCAAGTCCACCCCAAAAGGCTTTTTCACAGTCTTGGAGTGCAAAGCAGGTTGGATGGAGCATGTGGAACAGCAAAAGCAAAGAGGGAAAGCAGCAGAGACCTTGCAGAGGTTGGCAGGCCTGGGAGCAGCTAAGGAGTTACTGTCATTGCTGTCTCATCCTGCTCTTCCAGGAGGGGCTAATCAGAGTGGCTGAGCCATCCCTTCTGGCTGCCAAATCCCACCTTTCAAGTGGTTTGACCTTGCAACATCAATCATGTTCTTTAGATGTGGATTTGGGGCCTTAATCCAGCAGCTGCCAATTGACCTGAGCAAGCTCTTGGCATTTCTGCTTGAGGAGAAGAGAGTTGACTTCTCCAGATACATCCTGAGGGTGCAGGAAGGGCTTCTGTTGGCTCCAAGGGATCTTCTCCCCAAAGGAAGGTCCTGGGTTGCTCCTCTGCCCTACTCTGCTTTGCATTCCACTTGCTTTTCACCCTCCTAGGAGAAGGAGAAGGAGCCACAGCCCTTGGCATTATTTGATCTTCTCCAGGGTTAACAGTGACTGTGGCAGTCCTGGCTGCCAAGGACTCAGAGAGGACATTGTCATGGACTCTAGAGATGCTGGAGGAGCTGGAAAAGCATGATTCCTCTCCACAATCACCTCTAAGCTCACCAAGTCCAACATCTCCCCATCATCCCCATGCCACTAAACCAAGTCCCTAAGCACCACATCTCTGTGTGCTTTTGTGGCCTGGACAAGCTCTTGGGAGCTTCTGGCACCAGGAGGTTGTGCAGGGAGAAATCCAAAGCCTTCTGAGGTCAACTCAGAAGCATCATTCATGTTGTCCATGGAAGTTGGCTGAGAAGGAGGAGTAATGAGGAGCAATTCTCTGCTTGGGCAGTTACCTGTGCTGGGTGAGCCCACAAAAGGACATTCTCTTCCCTCCTGGGCACCCAAGCATGCTGAGAAATGTGTCCCCAGGCCTGGAAGGATCAGCTCAGCACTCAGTTCTTTCCAGGAAAGGAGATGGGAATGTGCCACCAGCCCCTGCCCCTTGCAGAGGATGAGGAGAAGGATTTGATGCCTCCAGCTTGGCTTCATCCATCTCACCTCAAGCCTTGGCAGCCTGCTCATCTACTCCAACCTCCTGCTCTCAGCAGGGACATCTGCAGCTAGAGCAGCTTGCTCCCAGCCCCAAACAACCTGACCTGGGATGGTTCCAGGGATGAATGGGACATCTCCCACTTCTCTGGGCAAGCTGGGCCAGGCTCTCACCTCCCTCAGCATCAAAAATGTATTCCTTCTCTCTAGTCTTAACCTCCTTTTTCTACTTTCTGTCCATCACCTCTTGTCCTGTCACAAAGGGCTCTGCTAAAATTATTGTCCCCATCTTTCTTCTAGCTCCCCATTTTTAAGTCCTGCAAGGCTGCAGGAAGCTTTCCCTGGAGTCTTCTCTTCTCCAGGCTGAACAAGCCCAACTCTCTCAGCCTGGCCTCACAACACAGAGCTTCCAGCCCTCACATCATTGTTGTTTCTCCTCTGTGCCTGCTCCAGCAGCTCCATGTGTGTGTCCTGTGCTGAGGAAGTCAGAAGTTCATTTTCCTTCATTGCCATTGGCAGATACATGAAGTCCAAACTTGAATCAGGGAGACGTGAGTTGGTTTTTCATAGAATTATTTGGGTTGGAAGGGAGCTCTGGAGCTCATCTAGTCCAACCCCCCTGCAGTGGCCAGGGACATCCCCAACTAGAGCAGCTTGCCCAGAGCCCTGGCAAGCCTCACCTGCAATGCCTCCAGGGATGGCAACTCAACCACCTCCCTGGGCAACCTGGGCCAGTGTTCCACCACCCTCGTGGGGAGCAATTTATTCCTAATGACTATTCTAAATCTACTCTTCTCCAATTTCAAACCATTGCCCCTTGTCCTTTCCCTGCAGGCCTTTGCAAACAGGCCCTCTGCAGCCTGCTTGGAAGTTCCCTTTAGGTCCTGGAAGGTCACTAGTAGTTCCCCTGAAGCCTTCTCTTCTCCAGGCTGAACAATCCCAGCTCCCTCAGCCTGTCCTCAGAGCAGAGGTGTTCCAGCCCCTGAGCATTCTCGTGGCCTCCTCTGCACCTGCTCCATCAGCTCCATGGCCTTTCTGTGTTGAGGGCTCCAGAACTGGACCCAGTATTGCAGAGGAGGTGTGAGCAGAGCAGAGTGCAGTGGCAGAATCACCTCTCTGGCTCTGCTGGCCACGCTTCTCTTGCTGCAGCCCAGGATGCCATTGTGCTTCTGGGCTGCCAGCGTGCACTGTTTGCTCATGGCCAGCTTCTCAGCCACCAGCACCCCAAGGCCTTTTCTGCAGGGCTGCTCTCCATCATCTCATCCCCAGCCTGGATTGATAGTGGGGATTGTTCTGACCCAGGGGCAGGACCCTGCACTTGGTCTTGTTGAAGCTCCTGAGGTTCCCCTGGGCTCACCTCTCCAGCTTGTCCAGCTCCTTCTGGATGACATCCTCAGATGGAGCTTGGTACCAAAAGTTGGAGCAGAGTTCTCCTGCACAGAGAGTGTGCAGAGTGTCAGTAGCCTGTGTCAGGCTTGGTCTGTGCTCCCTTCTCTTCACAGAGGGGAATGATAGACACAGTCCCTTGGAGAGGGATGGAGCCCTGGGCAAGAGAGCCCCAGGGAAGCCTAGAGAAATGTCATCAAGTCATGAAAACACAGAATGGTTTGGGATGGAAAGGTCCTTAAGGATCAGCTGCCATGGGCAGAGACACCTTCCACTAGAGCAGCTTGGTCACAGCCTGGTCCAACCTGGCCTGGACTACATCCAGGGATGGAGAATCCACAGCTTCCCTGGGCAAGCTGTGGTTGTTCCTCACAGTGTATAATTTCTTCCTAATGTCTTAAATTTGGGTCTGGAAATGATGGAAACTTGTGCCAGCAGCTCAGGGAACAGCTGGGATGGTGACTTTGGACAGTGTGAGCAGCTCAGAGGTCTCATCCTGGCTGAGAGCTGGGATGCTGAGGATGTGGGGAGGTTACTTGGCTAATCATGGAGCATGAGACACAGCAAAATGATGGCTGAGGGATCCAAGGAAAGGGTAGATGGAGCTTGACTGGGCTGGAGTGGATTGGGCTAGGATGGGCTGGAATGGACTGGGTTAAACTGGGCTGAAATGGCTTGGGGTGGACTGGACTGGATGGAAGCCAGCAGGTTCCATGGGAGCAGCAGGAGAATGTTTGGTGTGAGGGTGCAGAGCCCTGGCCCAGGCTGCCCAGAGAGCTTGGGGAGTCTCCTTGTGTGGAGAGATTCCCAAGGCAGCTGGAGGTGATGTTGGGCAAGCTGCTGGGGGTGAGCTGCTGGAGCAGGGAGGATGGACAAGGCATCTTGTGTCCTGCTGCTCCAGTGGCAGCCTGTGACAGCAGCTCTGCTCCATGCTGGAGCCTCTGGCTGCATCCCAATGAGCTCCTGCTGATTTGGATCTCCTCTAAACTGATGAGGGTTGTTTGTACAAACACAATTACTTCAGCTGAGGGCTCTCCAGCAGCCATGCCATGGTGGGGGTTGGCCAGGAGTGCCCTGCCTGGGATTGTCTCCAAGCAGAGCAACTTGCAGCTGTGGCACTGCCAGGAGGAGTAGGAATGCTCCAAGCCACAGCTATCCAAAGCCCAGGGAGCAGAGGAGCTGTGAGCAGCAGGAATGCTCCAGCCCACAGCTATCCAAAGCCCAGGGAGCAGAGGAGCTGTGAGCAGCAGGAATGCTCCAGCCCACAGCTATCCAAAGCCCAGGGAGCAGAGGAGCTGTGAGCAGCAGGAATGCTCCAAGCCACAGCTTCCCAAAGCCCAGGGAGCAGAGGAGCTGTGAGCAGCAGGAATGCTCCAGCTCACAGCTTCCCAAACCCCAGGGAGCAGAGGAGCTGTGAGCAGCAGGAATGCTCCAAGCCACAGCTATCCAAAGCCCAGGGAGCAGAGGAGCTGTGAGCAGCAGGAGGCTCTGGGTGCAGGGAGGATCTAACTACTGCAAGCTGCTTTGCTCTGGGGTCTTGCCAGAGGAGCACATCAAGGGCATGGAGGTCACTCCTCCTGCAACCCTGGCAGCAGCTTCTCCTCTTGTGCCTGGTGGCAGAGCATCACAGAATCATAGAGTTATGAAACTGCTTTGGGTGGAAAAGATCTTTCAGAACATTGAGTGCAAGCATTAAGCTGACACTGCCAGGTCACCACTGCACCATGTTCCTCAGCTCCACAGCTCCAGGGCTTTGCAACCCCTCCAGGGATGGAGACTCCAGCACTGCCCTGGGCAGCTTGGGCCAGGCCTTGACAACCCTACTGGGGAAGAAATTGTTCCTCATGTTCAATCTAAACCTTCCTGGTGCAACTTGAGGCTGTTTCATCACTTGTTTCTTAGGAGAAGAGACCAACCCCCAGCTGGCTCCAAGCTCCTCTCAGGGAGTTGCAGAGAGAGCTAAGGTCTGCCCTGAGCCTCCTCTTCTCCACACTAACCAAGCCCAGTTCCTCAGCTGCTCCTCAGCACACTTGTGCTCTAGAGCCTTCCCCAGCTTCCTTGCCTTTCTTTGGACAAGATCAAGCAATCTTGGCCCACCAAGCTTTGAGAGAGCCACAGAGCTATCCCTGCTGCCCTGGACATGCCTTCACATCTCCTCTAGCTCCCAGCATGGCTAAGCCCATAAAGACACATCCCAGGCTTTGAAAGCAGAGAATTCCTCTTCCCCTCTTCTTTTCTTTGCTGTTCTCTGCTGCTCCTTGCCCATGCCATGGCTGTTTCCTCCTCCTCTGGCCCTGAGCTGTGTCCATGGCTGGAAGAACTAACTCCAACTGCACTAATCCTTCTGTCTTAAATTCCTCCTCTCCTCCTTAAGCTTCTACTGAAAACTCCATGTGTGGGGAGCTCCCTTCTCTGCCTTCCCTTGCTTGGAAAGCTTTCAGAGCTGGAGGACATCCTTCTGCTGAAGATTTTGCCTCTTTTCAACAAACCTGAGCCATAGGGGAATTGGGGACAGGAAAGCCCTTGGGCAGATTTGGAAGGCTCTGGCATCCAGAACTCTCCATCCTGCCTGCACTTCAGAGGATGGAGCTGATGCTGCAGCAGCAAAGGAGCAGCAAGGATGCTCCAGGCTCTGGGTGATGCTAATCTAACTGCACCATAGAGCCAGCAAGGGACTTGGGAACTCCACCAGCTTCAACCTTTGCTTTAGCTCAAGGCCTTTTGGAAGCTAAAAGGAAATCAAGCAGAGTGGTTCTCTAGTCAGCAATCTCCTCACCTATGAAATGTGATCAATCTCAGCACTTTTTTGGGGGGGTGGATGATTGTTCCTTTAGTGCTGAGCAAGAGAGCTTGTCAAGTTCTGCAGAGGATGCTCTGGGTACAAAGCCTGTGGCATGGCAGGAGTGTTCCTGCCTTGCAGGGCAGGGACTGTGCACACACACTTAGCTGCTTCAGCTCAAGGTAACAAAGAGTTGTGGTTAATGGCTCCAAGTGCAGGAGATCAGTGCCAAGTGTGTCCCTCAGGGCTCTGTGTGGGGCCTGGACTGGTTAATATTTGTATAAACACTATGGCCAGCAGCATTGAGTGCACCAGCAGCAAGTGTGCACATGACACCAAGCTCTGGGGTGCTGGGGATAAGTTGGAGGGGCAGGATGTCATCCAGAAGGAGCTGGACAAGCTGGAGAGGTGAGCCCAGGGGAACCTCAGGAGCTTCAACAAGACCAAGTGCAGGGTCCTGCCCCTGGGTCAGAACAATCCCCACTAGCAATCCAGGCTGGGGATGAGATGATAGAGAGCAGCCCTGCAGAAAAGGCCTTGGGGTGCTGGTGGCTGAGAAGCTGCCCATGAGCAAACAGTGCACGCTGGCAGCCCAGAAGCACAATGGCATCCTGGGCTGCAGCAAGAGAAGCGTGGCCAGCAGAGCCAGAGAGGTGATTCTGCCACTGCACTCTGCTCTGCTCACACCTCCTCTGCAATACTGGGTCCAGCTCTGGAGCCCTCAACACACAAAGGCCATGGAGCTGCTGGAGCAGGTGCAGAGGAGGCCACGAGAATGCTCAGGGGCTGCAACACCTCTGCTCTGAGGACAGGCTGAGGGAGCTGGGATTGTTCAGCCTGGAGAAGAGAAGGCTTCAGGGGAACTACTAGTGACCTTCCAGGACCTAAAGGGAACTTCCAAGCAGGCTGCAGAGGGCCTGTTTGCAAAGGCCTGCAGGGAAAGGACAAGGGGCAATGGTTTTAAATTGGAGAAGAGTAGATTTAAACTGGATATTAGAAAGAAGTTGCTCCCCACGAGGGTGGTGGAACACTGGCCCAGGTTGCCCAGGGAGGTGGTTGAGTTGCCATCCCTGGAGGCATTGCAGGTGAGGCTTGCCAGGGCTCTGGGCAAGCTGCTCTAGTTGGGGATGTCCCTGGCCACTGCAGGGGGGTTGGACTAGATGAGCTCCAGAGCTCCCTTCCAACCCAAACCATTCTAGGCTCCTATGATTCTATGTTCTGCTGGAGAATCTCCATCAGAAGGGATTGATGCTCTGAGGCTCCTCACCCCAAGCATCTCCTTTAGCTTGCAGAGGTCCCAGCTCCCTAAACAGAGCCACCACAGAGCACAAAAGCCTCCAGTGCCCATTCCCTGAGTAGATGTGAAGAAGACCTTTAGGACTTGGCCATCCACACCTCCCCCAGCTCTGCCAGAGGCCAAATGACTAGCAAAGCAAGCAACATTCCTTTGGGAGAGATGCTACTAACTGGAGCCTGGCTCCCTTGGCCCCAGGCACTAAGTGTTCCCTGTGCTGCTGAAAGGTGACAATGTTCCCTCTGGGCACCTCTCAGAAAGAAAACAACCTAAAAAGCTCATAAAAGCCCTAAAAGACCCAAGCATTTCCCTGAGCAGCTTGGGATGGTTATTCCCTGCTCCTGGCTGTGGGAAGGCCCTGGGGATCACAGGCATGCTCCTCTGCACCCATCCCACAGAGAGAAGGTTGCTGGGATGCTGTGGGATTCATTATTGCAGGAGGGATTGATTTATTTGTTGCTTTTGGATGTTTTTGGGTGGTTTTGCTGACCCAGGGCCGTTGCTGAAAGGGTAGAGAGGAAGCAGTGAGGGGAGGGAGTGCAGCAGCTCCCTCAGCCCTTGGCATCTCATCCACATTCCTAGGGGCCTCCAGCAGCTCACTGTGGTCTTTTCTGTCCTGAGCAGTTGGATGAGGAGGGATGGGTCCATTTTACTCCAGAGCAGGTAGTATGAGTGTTCCTCCATGGTTTCCCTTGGATAAAGTCTCTTCCTCCTCCTTCTCCTTCTCCTTCTCCTTCTTCTTCTCCTTCTTTTCCTCCTTCTCCTCCTTCTCCTTCTCCTTCTCCTTCTCCTTCTCCTTCTCCTTCTCCTTCTCCTTCTCCTTCTCCTCCTCCTCCTCCTTCTCCTTCTCCTTCTCCTTCTCCTTCTCCTCTTTCTTCCCTCTCCTCCTTCCTTCTTCTCCTTCTCCTCTTTCTTTTCTCTCCTCCTTCCTTCTCCTTCTTCCTTCTTCCTTNTCCTTCCTCCTTCTCCTTCTCCTCCTTCTCCTCCTTCTGCCAGGCCAAGGGGCAATGGGCACAAACTGGAAGCCAGGAGGTTCCATCTGAGCAGGAGGAGCAACTCCCTTCCAAGCTTTTCCATGCCATGCTGGGCATCAGGGAGAGCTCCAGAGCCTGGCCACATCTCCCTGCTTGCTGCCTGTGTCTCCACTCAAGCCTGGCAGCAATTTCCCCCCCCCCTCAAGCTGTATCCCCACTGGAGCCTGGGATGGGAAGGTGCCCCAGGAGCTGCAGGGAAGCTCTGCAGTGCCTTGAACCCCTTCCTGTGCCCCAGCATCTCTGTGCTGCCCAGAGCCTGCTCCTGGCTGCAGGAGGCAGAGGGGTCCCTGGCCAGCAGGGATATTCTGCTTGCTGCCAGGACTGAGATCTGTCTGGGATAGACATGGACACACTGTGGACAATCCTAGAGGAGCAGGCACATTGCCCAAGCGATTTGAGAGGCTCTTGGAGAGGAACAGAAAGGCTTGAGGAGCTGGGGAGGGAAGCTGCTCAGCCTCCAGCTCTGCTCTCACCCACGATCTTGCCTTTCCCAGGCAGCAGGCAGCTCAGGAAACTTCTCTCTCTCCTCTCCAATTGCTGGGCTCCACCTTTTATTCTAATTGCTTCTGCATCGCCATAGGAACCTGCTCCATGTGAGTAAGGAGCAGCTGCTGCCTTCCCCCGGCGAGCTCCAGCAGGCAGGAGCCTGCTCCTGCTTCCCTCCACATGCCAAGGGATGGAGCTGGGAGCCCAAGGCAGCCAGGTACTGCTCCCCTGGCCCAGGTCCTCAGCATGGGGTGGTAGTGCTCTCTCTCTCTCAGCACCTTTAGATCGCACGGACCCTTCCCCAACTCCATCTCCACCCTTTGGGGTAGGGGCTCAGGAGATGGAGATGCTTCTGCTTGCTTGGTGCTGGGGTGCTGGGCTGAGAAGAGGGAGCTGGTTGTGTGGTGGGCTCAGGAGATGGAGCTAGATGAGTTTGCTTGGTGTTGCTATGGTGGTGGGCTCAGGAGATGGAGATGCTTGCCTGCTACTGTGGTGGTGGGCTCAGGAGCTGGAGCTGGTTGTGTGGGGGGCTCAGGAGATGGAGTTGGTTGTGTGGTGGGCTCAGGAGAGGGAGATGCTTCTGCTTGCTTGCTATTGGGGTGCTGGGCTCAGGAGATGGAGCTAGATGAGTTTGCTTGGTGTTGCTATGGTGGTGGGCTCAGGAGATGGAGCTAGATGAGCTTGCTTGGTGCTGGGGTGGTTAGCTCAGGAGATGGAAATGCTTCTACTTGCTTGGTGCTGGGGTGGTGGGCTCAGGAGATGGAGCTAGATGAGCTTGCTTGGTGCTGGGGTGGTTAGCTCAGGAGATGGAAATGCTTCTACTTGCTTGGTGCTGGAGTGTGGGCTCAGGAGATGGAGCTAGATGAGCTTGCCTGTGGCTGGGGTAGTGGGCTCAGGAGATGGAAATGCTTCTG
>VWZO01015749.1:0-10755 GCA_013396975.1 Bucco capensis
TAATCGATGAGATGCCAGTGCTTAGATCTAGATCTTACTGTACATGAAACTGAATTCGTGACTGACGCTTGCACATGCATATACACTTTATACAGATACTGTGTGTTATTTTTGGCATTTAGATCTTTTCCCTTTGCATCTGCATTTGTTGTTTAAATATGAAAGAGGAGAATGGTAACTTGACCAAAAAGTAAACCGGAAGATCCTTCAAATATAAAAATATGATTAACACATAGGATAAAGCAGCAACCATGTTTTTTCATTCCATGATTGTGATATATGTTTCTGCACAAAGGAAACTACACGATTAAATTTCTCTCTCTCTTCTAGTCAGATTTTGAAGTCAC
This sequence comes from Bucco capensis, assembly GCA_013396975.1. Classification (NCBI taxonomy): domain Eukaryota; kingdom Metazoa; phylum Chordata; class Aves; order Piciformes; family Bucconidae; genus Bucco; species Bucco capensis. Next base: position 348 of record VWZO01015749.1, read on the forward strand.
ACTGTATCACTAAACAGTCACTATATCACTAAACTTCCCAGGGAAGCTGATGGAGCTGATCATCCAGAGTTCCATTATACGGCACATGCAGGACAACCAGGTGATCAGACCCAGTCAGCATGGCTTTATGAAGGGCAGGCCCTGTTTAACAAACCTGATCTCCTTCTATGACTGGGTGACTGGACTCCAGTTGGCAGCTGGTCACAAGTGGGGTCCCATAAGGCTCAGTATTGAGGCTCAGTACTGAGGCAGTACGATTTGGACCAGGGGATAGGACCAGGGGATAGAGTGCAGCTTTAGTAAGTTTGCAGATGACACCAAGCTGGGTGGAAGTGTCGATCTGCTTGAGGGTAGAGAGGCTTTACAGAGGTATCTAGATAGGCTGGATCACTGGGCCGAGGCCAATGCCATGAAATTCAATAAGGCCAAATGCCAGGTCCTGCACTTCAGCCATAACAACTGCCAGCAGCATTTCAGGCTTGGGGAGGAGTGGCTGGAGAGCTGTCNTCCTAGTGGACAGTGATAGGGAGAGGGGAAATGGATGTAAATTGCTCCAGGGGAGGTTCGGGTTAGATATTAGGAAGAATTTCTTTCCTGAAAGGGTTGTCAGCCATTGGAACAGGCTGCCCAGGGAGGGGGTTGAGTCACCATCCCTGGAGGTGTTTAAGAGACAGGTGGATGTTGTACCGGGGGGCATCATTTAGCAGGTTGACAGGGCTAAGTCAAAGGCTGGACTGATGATCTTCAAGGTCTCTTCCAGCTGTAACTGTTCTATGATTCTATGATTCTTCCTCGGTGTAACTCTGCCACTTCTCCCTTTATATCTGAATAGAGAAGCTTGCTGCTGGTTCTCTGACCCATATATCTGAGGTTAAAATCTTTGGGTTTATTTCTGACCAAATGATTCGCTCTGGGAAATCACTTAATCACTTACCTGTCCATCAGTGTCTAGAATGTCTAAATATTCTGGTTCATCATCAATTCAGACTTGAGTTTTATAGGCATCCTCTGAAAAAAACAGTGCAGTACAACTAAGAATAGGAGTGGCTCAGGGAGTAGAAAATGAATTGACTTTGCTTGTTTGAAGCAGACTTTACAAAAGCTCTCCAGTTTGACCTAAATTTGCTTTCTTTCAAGTAAAAAAAGATGCTTTTTTAAATCCTACCAAAACTGCAAAATATTATCAAAAGTGGTTTAGTCATTTCTATTACACTACCTCAAAATATTAAAGAATTAAATTTGCCTCTTTTTAGAAGGATAACACAGGTCATGGATGTTAAGACAAAAATATTCACAGGTGCTGCACTTTTTACTTGCCACAATCACATTTTCACAGAGCTTCTCCAGCTAATACTTCCAGTTAAAAATTGCCTAAATTACTGGGATAGTCTCTTTGTGCCTGAAGGAGGCTTTTGGCTCAGATATGTCAGAGAAATTAATTAGACCTCTGTATATCTCTGGAGAGGATGCAAATAGATTTTTAAAAATAAATTCTGTAATCAGTGTCTTCACACTCATTGTGGCTAGGGATAGAAAAGGAAAAAAATGTACTTGGTTGATCATTCTCCTGTACTTGACAGACCTTTCCTTTAACTCATGATTTTGTCAAACTTAATTAAGAAGGAAAAAAATACAAACGCAAAAAAACCCAAAATACAAGAAAGGTCATCCATTATTTGCATAAGTTGGTTTCCTGACTTTTCAGATTCATTCTCCTCTCAAATTTTGCATTTTCTTCCTAAGGTTAAAGATGCCCTATAAACCAGGCCATTTTTATAATTGAAATAGTCTTGGAAACTATCCTTGTTGTTTAATTAAACAATGAGACATAGAAGCCTGAGTGGTTTTGGTGACTGATTTTATGCTCTAGCTGTTCATCGATGTTTGAAGACAAGATAACTACATTTAGTGGATCTGAGAAGTGTCTTTAATCATCATAAGCATATGTCTGACCCTGTCCAAAATCTCGATCCTGTAAACTCTGGCTGCCAGAGACCCTCAGTACTAGGCCTTCAATACCTATTGAGACAATATTGAAATTACAGTTACGCCTAAAGATCTAAGTGTGTTCTGTAGATTTTTAGGACTTTAAGAATTATATGAAGTTTCCTGGATTGTTCACATATTAGCAGCCACTAGGCCTGTTCCTGAGGGACTTGCCCATGCCTCGCCAAGGACATGATGTTTTGAAGAAGCTACCTGCAGATAGCCTGAAGACAAAACAGCAGAAGAAGGCCAAGTCCCACGTGGGCTCTCTCCAAGGGGTCGAGCTGAAGACCATCAGGGGTGGGCCATTGGAAAACCTAATTCCAGGGTTGGCTATAGATATCAATATGTTAATTACTAATAAAATGTATGAAAGGGGTAATCCCTTGGGGTGGGGGCACGTGTCCATATTGAAGATCTCGAAGGTGTGGAATTCCAATTAAAGGTAACTCAATCTTTCTCCATTAACTTTGTGACAATTGCCTATTTTCCACAATTTTCAACGTCAGTAGTATAAGATGACACTGCAAGTACCTAGAATTCTTAGGACATTCCAACTTGTGCCACTATATGTACATATTGCATCATATAATATTTTATAAAAACATGTTAAAACCTGATTTCCACCTACACCAGGAAAAATTAAAGCTGTCAGATATGAAGGATTCTGGATGGCCTTAACTCAGCCCATTCCAGTACAAGCAGAGGCAAGCTATCTTTGATGACACAGTCACATACAGTAGTTTGCATGACTCTCCTGCTTCTTTTAGTCCAGCAAATTACTTAGGCACATGCCTTGGTTTAAGCAAATTCCTAATCCCATTGATAGATATTAGGGTGACTCAGAAGCTTAATTAATTGTATGACACATTGTTTTGCTGAGAAAGCTGGAGCATTACAATCAGCATATATTTCAGTCAATAGATCTCTTTCTAGGGACTGCTGAATAAGAAATTTCATGCCAAAGAGGGATAATATACAGTGAAATTAGCTAATTGCAGTTTAAGTAATCTATTATGATTGCTTGATATATATAATGACAATGTGCAGTAGAATATTTTTAACGTTTTTCTTAACTAAAACTGAAAAACAGAATGTGAAAATATGTAAAACCAAATATAGTATTTACTTCATATGAATTCAATTAATACTATAAAATATTATGAATGTCTTTCCATGCAGGAAATGCATTACTTTTATGCATATATAATTAACAAATGAGTTCCATAAATTTAGCCTGCAGTCTTGACTCCTCACTTAGAGAAAAGTGAAGCTAGAACATAGATAAGTCCTGTCTTGTTTGCTAAGGAAATGAATTAGAGTTCAGAGTTTGTTATAACTAAAAGACTCACTGGACTCTAAATATATAAGATATCTTCACGTAATGCCTGGTTGAGCTCCTCCAGGTGTGACTCGATATCATGTCACTCTAATCAGTAAAGCTTCAACTGTTAAAAGCTATGTGAGGCTATGTTTATAATCCTTTCATTTGCAAACGTAACAATCAACTTACAAAACCATTGTGTTACTTGCTTTTGTTTGGTTTGCTCAAACTACTGATCTTAAAACAACAAAGATGTGCCAGAACCACTATCCCATTTTTATTCTTAATATATGTTAATATTTTTCCTTGGTGGTAGTGAAACATATTCTGCTGAGCTTTGACCAAGCACATAAACCTAAATTTTTTTTGTAGAAATGTGTATTCAGAAGATGCTTTTTACTTATAGGATTTACCTTTGCCCCAAGAAATGAAGAGATGAAAAAGGAAGGAGATATGACCATTTGTAATATTCTTTCCCTGTGTATGTTCAGAAGGCAGCATAGTACATATAATGTAGAAAATCTTAAAATTATCCTGAGTTAGAATGTGATAAGCAGGGTTATTCTCGACCTGTATTTGAATGGAAAATAGATGGGAGATTTAACACCTACTTTTTTTATATAGCACCTATATAAAAGGAAGTTCTAAAGCCTACACTTAGAAAGGACATTGCTGTCTTGAGCTGATACCCTCATACCAGAGAACATAACACCTTCTTATGACCTGTCAGCTTCTTAATGCTCAAACATAACTAGTCTTTTGAGAGATACTATCTTTCCATTTACCCTGTGTATTCACTGATTTCCTGAGCTACCAGGACAATGAATTTTTCCAGTGCAGGAGATAGAAGGAAGATGCATAAATTGAAAACCATGTTCCCCATCTCACATTATACGGACCAAGAAGACAAGCTAAGGGTGGAAGAGTTGTACCATTTGGTTCTGGTCTAAAATTAATACTCTTAAACTGGGATTTCTGCTCAGGAAGTAACTGAAACAGATCTAAGTGAGGCATGACATAGACAAACATCTTTATTTTATTCAGAATAAAAGGCAGAGGTCTCATCCTGGAAGGAAACCACCTCTGGATTGGCCCTATGTTCAACCTAGTTAATATATATTTGTTTAATTAGCAGCTATAATGTTAAGAAGAAACCTTGGTGAACTCACATGCTTCCTAAAGGATTTCACAAAGGACTAGTATGTGAGAAGAACAGAAGTGAAGATGTTCCACTGAAATAGCATCTGAGTGCATACAAGAAAACCCAGGAAAATCTTAGTCCAAAGCACTAGCAAACTCAGTGTCTAACATCTCTTTAAGGATTATCCATATTATTAAAAATACTGTCTGGTATATTTACACTGTTCACAGTGATTACATTTTCTAACTAATTTACAATACTAACATATTGCTCCTCTTAAAGTTAATTGGAAGCTGCTAAGCCACATGTATCTGGACTATGAAACTGACAGCTCTAAAGGGTGATACTTGTTAAAGGCCAGTTTGGGTACATCGTGAATATAATATACTAAAAAGAGACAACAATAATAATCAGCTATCAGAGTATAAATCAGACAAAAAATATTTTTTTCTTATGAGACTAAATAGAAGGGCTCATCTTTTAATTTAAGTAAAATGAAGCAGAAAGATAGGGTATTATAAAATTAAAATAATAAAATAAAACAAAATTATAAAATTAAAATAAAATAAAACTAAACTAAACTAAACTAAAATAAAACTAAACTAAACTAAAATAATAAAATAGAAAACCATGAATGGAGTTTATTTATATTGCTATGAGACATAACCATGATTCAAACGTAGACTGCAAGAATAAACATTTTTTAGGGTATCAAAGAGAAAAATGAAATAAAACCTCTTCCATCCTTACAATCTGTGTAATATGTGAAAATGTGAAAATATGAATACATAACTAGAGAGTTAAAATTATTGGTAAGATTTAATTTATAAAGATTTTTTTTTTTTGCTCTTATGGGAAATGGTCTTCTTTAAAAATTTTATCTCCTACAAAAACAAGACATAACAATGAAAACAGATATAAAATTCTCCTTAAGAAAGTATACTACTTGATTTGAATTATTACTGAGTGTTTAATGTTTTTCAAGGTGGGAAAAAACCAATTAGAGCTCCAACTGTTTTCTGAATGGCACCTATTCTTTTTTATAATTCCTTCCACCTTTACTGAGTATCTCATTTAAAACAAGAAAAATATTTTTTAAAAAAGGTACTTATTTTTTTCTTATTTCTTTGATTGCCTATGAAAGAAAATAAAAAATAACTTCCTTAAGTATTTTTTATAGGCCTTTTTTTTTTTTTTTTGTAAAGAGAATACATCCTCTTTTTTTTCAGCTTTCCATTTTTATAGGACATCATTCTGGAGAGAGCAGTACAATAATTAATGCAAGATTGAGTCACAATCAGTTATCTTAGCACTGGAGAAGCTAGATTCATAAAAAATATATCAAAGCACTTTTTCAGCTATGAGCAGGTAACTGCTTCACGACAAATAGATTTCTACAGTGTACAATTTAAAGGGGAGTTGGAAAGGGCTTTTCATCTGCATTAGAGACATGTTCCATTCTGTGAAATATAGGTCACCTCCTTCTTTCTTCCATTTGTTAATTCTGCTTATACTCCTTCTAAATAAATAATATCTCTTCTTGTCTGTTTTATACATTATCAATCACAGTTTAAACCAATAAGATTCTTACATATGTGGATGACCCCCAAAATACTTTATTTGGCTAAGCAGGTGCCAAACGTGCTAAATGAAGTCCAAGCTTAGTCAGCCACACCCGGAGTTCTGCCCCTTGTTGTCCTCCCTATATGCCAGAAAGACAGCAGGAGGCCTGGATATTGATGTGCTTAGATTTATCTCTGCATATGCATTTTAATTCAGAGATGCCCCTGAATGTAGCATGATCATGAGACTTTGGCTGGATGAGTGCTATTTCTGTTTACAACGAAGAATTTTTAAATAAAAAGAGAGTGAATGAACAGTGACTTAAGCCACTGTACCAACTACTACACATAAATTCTTCCGATTTCAGAGAAAAATATGCATGTCAACAGGACTGCTCATCAAAATACATTGGGTTTGCAATTTCCCTTAGCATATGATTTTTTCCTGGAGTATGAGTGTTTTATAATTTGGCTAAGCATTGCTATCAGCGTTTTGCAGGCAAGGACACCAAGTTACAGAGGTTGCCTTCCTATAAGCTATGCACACGTGATAAGCAATTAATGGCTTGGAATAGTGGAACTGACAGATTTGATTGCCTTGTATTCTGTAAATACTCATGCAGATAGGAGTATTCTTTAAAAGAAGGCAAATAGGAAAATTAGCACTAGACTAGTGGATAGGACACTTAAATAATATCCTATTCTACACTGTCTGGTGTTGCACGATTCTACATTACACCACCAATTAAGAATACTTCAGATTACTCTTACCAGTGCTGCTGTTGTTTCTCAGTATTGAACTGTGTATACCATTACACTATTATTTGCTTAGCTTTGTTGGGTCTTTGTTAGATCTTTCGGATTTTGCTCAGTGTAATATCACCAGCACAAGGTGCCTGCTCGCACCTATAGAGGTGACGGTAACAGACAACATCAATCCAGGAAGAAGGATATTGATAATGGTTTCCAGAAAAGTGAAAAAATGACTGCTACCTTTCTAAACCCAGATAGAAAATTTTCCTTCAGTAACTACACATTTGAAGTTCGCTGTTTCAATGAAAGAGAAGCAGGTAAATTGCATTTAATGCAGATAGTATCTCTCTGGTAACCTTATTCTTCAATATCAAGAACTGTTGCAACATGATAAAGATTTGAGCTTTAGCCCAGTAAGTCCCATGTGGTCTGACTATTTGGTATTAGTAATTTTTAACTGAGCCATCTTAATTGTCATACTCTTGCCTCACTCATTTAACTTAGGCTGCCATTGACCACACACTACCTGCATCTGGTAGCAATAATAAAACTAAAAGCTTCCTCAGCTTAATGGGCATTGTGTTTGGTTCTTACCTCATCACGGTGCTCCTCTTTTAGTGCCATTATGTACCTGTCTTAAAACAGCTGCTCTCAAATAAAGTTTTTCCATCTTGTTGGTCTGCCTAATGTTTCAGATCCGTACTCTGCAGTGCAAGACTGATAAGAAACAGCTGCTTAAAGAGCCTGATTGATTTTCAGGACTGGGTACTTAGACAGCAGCTTTCTCATTGACCTGAAATGCACTCACTACCTTCCAAACTGGGAAATGGATTATTCATCAGATTTTTTTATTATTTGGTCTTTTTTTCTTTTCCAATTTTGTCTATAGATATGTACAAGAACCTCTTCTTCAATGTCATCTTGCAGTTTCGTTACTGTGGTACCCTTTTATTCTCTGCTGAAAAGAAGGGGAAGCAGAAGCAACTTAATCTCACTTAGTCTGTGTCAGGCACAAAAAAGAGTGTTACCTGTACTTTGAAAGGTTTTATGTGAACAGAAATCTGAGTGAATTGAACACTGAGTCAGTTAAATCTGGTTTGTTTTCTCCCCTTTGGTCACAGAATCACAGAATATTCATGGTTGGAAATGACCTCCTAGATCATGGAGTCAAACAAAACAAACAAACAAACAAACAAACAAACAAAACCCAAACAAAACACAAAAACAATCAAAACCACCCCATATGTCTACCACTAGAGCATGTCCTGGAGCACTATGTCTACACGTTTCTTAAATACCTCCAGGGATGGTGACTCAACCATCTCCCTGGGAAGGCTGTTCCAGTGCTTCACCACTCTTCGTGTAAAGAATTTCTTCCTAAAATCCAATCTAATTCCACACACACACAGACACACACAGACACACACACACACCCCCCCCACTGCAGAGCCACCCCAGACCATTTCTGTCATTAGTTGCTAAGGAGAAGAGGCCAACACCCACCTCTCTACAACCTCCTTTCAGGTAGTTGTAGAGGGCAATGAGGTCAACCCCTCAGCCTCTTTATCATGACATTTAGTAACAAAGCAATTGGAAAAGGAGAAAATGTTCCTGGGTGGCTTTCAAGAAGAAACAAAATTCAAAATTAAGAGTGATTTTGTTGCACATTGTTGCACAGGGATTTTCATCTACATGCACTCATCAAGGAGGAGACAAAACTCTGTGTACAACAGAAAATTCAAGGTAAGATAGCCAGTTTCAGGAAAAGGAGGTAAAAAAAATGTAAGACCCAAGTGACCGGCAAGGCAAACTCATTGTTATATTCTCCAGTCACACAGCACATTGCACACAGTCAGATCTCTCTCCTCAGTTTTTATATGCTTTTTATAACAGTGTATGTTAATGCAACATCTTCAATCTTCATTCATGGTAGCAAATTCTCCACAGAAATCAACCAAAGCCATCCACCTTTTGTAACAGTACAGACTACAATGAACACCTTCTCTACTACTACTTGCCCTCAGTGAATGCTTTCATACTCTTCAAGTGGATGGATCATAGTTGTTTTACTTCAGTTCCAACTGAATATTCTGATGCAGCAAGTCATATAAAGATAAAGATAAAGATAATTCAGGCAAACTTTCTCTGTAGCACTTGCTTTTCTTTTAGAAACCACTTCCACCCGTAGCAATTTCACTACTCTTTAAGTCCATGATTGTGATACTGAGTTGGAGGGTCTGCCAGCTATGAATTCACTTCTTGTCTGTTCGAGGACAGTAATTAACAAGTTGACTACATCTGCATGTATATTAGCTGGATAGTGCTGTGGGTTTATTAAGGTATACATGGCTGCCGGCTTCCATGAAAGAAAGGTTAATGGACACATTTGTCCTGTGATGAGAATTTTGAATTTAACATGATAAATCACCTATCTTTCATAAACTACATAAGTGTCTCTTCCAATTGCAAAAACCATCTAGGGAATATTTTTACAAATCATAATATACAGGGAATAGGTAAGCAAGTTTTCCACTGGTGGACTAGATTACAGGTTTCAAATCTCACTTCAACTCCTTCTAAGTTCATGATCCTGATTTTAAATAACACCACTTGTTATAGGGTATGTAAATTACCAGAGGTGTCCATCTTTCCCCGCTTCACCACCCCAACCATTAATGTGTTTGTTTGTAAACCCTCTGAGGGGGGTAGCCCTTTCATCAGCTGAGCAGAGCAGAGCTGCAGCAGGTTACCACGGCAACCCACACCCTCGCCCAGCGGTGCCTGCTCAGCATGGAGCCGTGTGAAGCCATGGGTGCAGCCCTCGGTGAGTGCAGTGGCAGGGATCATCAGGGCCAGAAGCAGCGCACACACCACCAGGTTCCGGGCAGCGGCAGATCCTGGAGCACAGCGGCGAGCAGCAAGCAGTGGCAAACCCCGGAGTGGTGACAGCCTGCGGCACCCCTCACCTGCAAGCTCCCCCGGAGCAGCAAACAGCTTGCTCCTGTGAGCCCAGGAAGAGCTGCAGGCATGATAGAAGAACCGGCAAAGCAGTGGCGACGCGGCCACGGCACGCCAGGGGGAGGAGCTTCCACAGCGGGGACTGCCGGGAGCCCGTGTGTGCTTTTGGGAAGGAGAAGGAGATGAGAGGGGGAAAGCGTGCTTTCCTCCTTTTTTGCAGCAGCCATACAACCTCTTCATCTCTCATCCATTCCTCCACCCACCATCACCATCCAACATCCGAGTTTCCTCCACTCTTCATCTCATCTGCCACCTCACCTTAATCGGACTGCACCCTAGCAGGTTGTACTACAAGTGGGGGGGCGGCTGGTGGCGTGAGGGGGTGGGAACCGGGATGGTTTGTATTACCCTGTATTTTCGTTGTTATATATTTTTCTATGTTAAAAAAGTTATTCTTTATAACTCACTCCCAGTGTGCAGCAATTTCTTTTCCTTCTTGGGGAAGGGGGAGGTTCTTAAAGGGACCTTCTTCCCAATCTGTACTTTCAAACCAGGGCAATTAATTGGCACAGCCAATGTGGGGCACTAGGGGGCGCTACAGACGTGAGTATAAAGTAACTTCTTTGTGTAAAATTTTTCTGTGTGGTTTATATACAATTTGAATTGTTCATTGGTCTGCTAATG
>VWZO01015751.1:0-32511 GCA_013396975.1 Bucco capensis
AATCATTAGGTGGGTATACAATTGGCTGAGTGATGGAGCCCAGAGGGTTATGGTAAATGGAGTTACTTCGGGCTGGAGGCAGGTGATGAGTGGGGTACCTCAGGGATCCATCTTGGGACCAGTGCTGTTTAATATCTTTATAAATGACTTAGATGTCGGNTTTAATATCTTTATAAATGACTTAGATGTCGGACTTGAAGGACTAATAAGTAAGTTTGCAGACAATACTAAGTTGGGGGGTGCTGTGGACTCCATTGGAGGATGTGATGCTCTCCAGAGAGATTTGGATAGGTTAGAGGTCTGGGCAGTCACAAATCAAATGAAATTTAACAAGAGTAAGTGCTGGGTTTTACCCTTGGGGAGGGGTAAAACCTACTTTCTGGGGAATTTTAGACTGGAATGCAGCACAGCTGAGAGGGATCTGGGAGTAATAATGGATAGTAAAATGAAGATGAGTCAGCAGTGTGCCTTAGCAGCCAAGAGCGCCAACTGTATCCTGGGGTGCATCAAGCACTCCATCACTAGCCAAGCGAGAGAAGTGATAGTCCCACTTTACTCAGCACTGGTGCGGCCTCACCTGGAGTATTGTGTGCAGTTATACAGGAAGGATGTGAAGTTGCTGGAGAACGTCCAGAGGAGGGCAACAAAGATGGTTAAGGGCTTGGAGAGGAAGACATATGAAGAAAGGCTAAAATCACTTGGTCCATTCAGTCTGGAGAAGAGAAAACTGAGGGGGGGATCTCATAGCAGTTTATAACCTCCTCACCAGAGAGGGTGGAGTGGGGGCTGAGCTCTTCTCTTCGGTGGACAGTGACAGGACACAGGCGAATGGTATGAAGCTGTCCTAGGGGAAATTCAGGCTGAATGTTAGGAAAAGTTTTTTACCCAGAGGGTGGTGGAGCATTGGAATAGGCTCCCCAGGGAGGTGGTCATGGCTCCAAATCTTGTGGAGTTTAAGAGATGCTTGGACAATGCCCTTAGTCACCTTGTGTGATCTTGGGGTTTTGTCCTATGGCTAATGGAGTAGGAATTGACGATCCTTGTGGGTCCCTTCCAACTTGGGTTGTTCTGTGTGTGATTCTGTGATTCTGTGTCTTTCTATAACAGCTTGTGCATGAGAGATAAATGCTACTAGCAGTACTTGGGGATCTTGAGTTGCAGCTATGGGTAGAATCATAAGGATACAATGCAGTATGCCATCACTACTGACTTAAAATTGAGAATTCCAAACCCAACATTTATTGGAGGTTTATTTTATATTAAACTGATTTTTCAAAACTAAAAGAAAAGAAAATCTCTTTCAAGATCATTGAACCTGTAGTTCTTCAGCAAAATAATGAGCCCAAGAAACTCCATGTTGTGTCATACATCCTTATTTAAAGGATGTTCCACTTAAAACTTCAGAATAATAAGTGAGTTATTTATGTTTTCTTCTTGCCTCCTACATAGGGCTGATTTCACCTGAAGGATGTATCAGCCATTATCTCAGTAAATACACTATGTAGGTAGATCCTTCTGAAACTAATGACAGTCTTTCATTTGGCTAAAAATAGTTTTCAAAAGTATAAGCAACTGTCAGCATTCTTGGGGTTCTTATATGACATTCCTTTCAGCAATCTTAGAGCCCCTAAGTATGGTAGCAGTGTTACAGTTTGTGATTGATGTTAGATAATTAAAACCTTATCTGTCTGGAAGCCAAGTTTGGTAAGCTGCAGTATTTATTAATGCTGGTTCAGGGACCTACCAGTGTATGTGTTTGAATCTATCTTTAGCAACAGAAGTGTAAGAGTTATTGATAGCATGGATTTATTTGATAGCTATTCTGGGCCTGGGAGTTATATGTTGATACAGTTTTTGCCGGTGATGTCAGATTAAATAAAAACTGCAGCATTCTTATTTTTAGTGATGAGTAACTGCCTGCTGCTGCCTTGAACAACATAAGATAACCCTAAGGTACCTGTTATAAAAGAATTGAGTTCCTTGTACAAAGGTGCTTGTCATCTAAACCCTTGATTATATTGGAATGCCTTAGCTTCTGAAAGTCTGTCTACCAAGAGGGAAAAGCAGTAATTGCTTTGTACAGGAGCATAAAACACTGAGTTAACACTGTGAATTTAGTATGAAATGGAAAAATGTCCTATCCACTGATGCAGTGAAGAAATGTTTAATTAACTCCAGTCAGAGATGAAGAAGCACTAGAAATGTCAGACAGGCAATAGATATGCATACATATATGTCACATATGTCAAAGATGTCATGAGAATGATAATCCTCATTCATGATGTCAGTTGTTCTGCTAACACTGTATTCTTTAAAATCATTCCTCCTATTTCTACCTGTTTTTATAGACACATTTTTATTAATCTGATATTCTGAGTTAGAAGCAATCATGATGCCACTGGCAAATTTTTTTTTTAATTTGTTTTGAAGTTTAAATAATTCCTGGTTTTGCTTCAGCCAACCATTTCACATCTCTCCAAGATCATCTGGGTTACATACTCAAGAGTTTTTGGCCTAGAATTCTGAAAAATAAATAAAAGACATATTTTGTTTCTCATAACTGATTGCTAGACAAGAATTTGACATGTCTATCAATTTTTTAAGATGAAAATTATATACATGTATATAGCAGTTTGGAGTTAACAAATTGCTTAAAGGAACTTAGACCTCACAGGACTGTATCTATCTTATTTTTTTTCTGTCATTTCTTTTCATCATATTTAAGATTTTATTCATAACCGTTATGATTTTTTTTCCGTTCTGTGTTCTTGCTTACTTTTAAATTGCATATATCCGGTCCAGTCCATAGTAGTGAAAGTTAGTTACATTTCACCAACTTTAATACTCTATACATTGACTTAACCTTCATATTAATATGTAATCCTTGTAACTAAATGTGTCCTAAAGCTTTAAACATGTGATCATGTTAGAGATGTTAGTAGTGTTATTGAGCAACAAAATGATTATCAGCAGTTTTAGAGATTGTACATTATACACTATATAAATATTTCATAGATTTCCTACTGTTTACAGATAGCAGTAGTCCTAAAAAGAAATTGCAAATGTTCAGTAATGCAGCTGCTCTAGTTGCTAATGTTTGATTTTTTAAAAAGCTATCTATATGTTTATGCAAATTCTAACCTCTACATGGTATTAATTTCATAGAGTGGACCAGCAGAATGTATTACGATAGAAGCTCTTAAGAACCATTCCATTCAGGTTCATCTATACTGTAAATCTTACATCACCTTTTCTGTTTGCTAAATATTTATGGTTGAATATACAGTGGATGTAGAGTCATATAATTTTCAAAAACATCTGCTTTGGATTTTAACAGTTTAAACATTGGCATGTGTATTTGGCTGAGTGTACACTGATTGGCAAGTACACTGAATGGCAAGTACACTTTATGGGACCTTTTGCAATATGATATCTAGATGTTGGCTTTGCCCCAGCTGCACGTAAGACTGAGATATAGATGTCTACAGTTCTCTGTCTTCCATCAAGGGTATCTTTGTTATTAAAATAGGAAAAGAGTGTATTGTCTTCTAATCATCTACTCATTCTGAACTAAAATAACAGAGATTACACTTGCCGTGGAGCACCAATTCTACTTGTGCCACCTCAGATACAAAGCTGTAGTGCAGTAGGATAAATCAAGACAAAGAAATGCTTCTTATCTCTGCTAACGAGATAGTCTGTGAGGTCTTTCTTTGCCTGCTTTGAAGCCTTGCAGAAAAATGAGGACCAAATCCCTATCTTTTCCTGGTTTCCTGAACTTGTCATCTTGATTTGCACTGCAAAGAGTTTGAGCGCCAAATGTTTCAGTATAGCAAAAAGTGAAGTTTGAAAAAAAAAAGCGCAAACCAACCAAAATCATAGAATTACAGAATCATAGAATCAATTGAGTTGGAAAGGACCTTAAAGATCATGTATTTCCAGCACCTCTACCACAGGCCACCCACGAGATGCTTCCCAGTAGACCAGGTTGTCCAGGCCCCATCTAGCCTGGCCTTGAACACCTCCAGGGATGGGGCATTCACAGCTTCTTTGAGTAACCTGTTCCAGTGCCTAACCACCCGCTAAGTAAAAAATTTCTTCGTAACATCTAATCTAAATCTCCCCTCTTTCAGTTTAAAACGATTCCCCCTTGTCCCATCACTATCTGCCAGTGCAAAATGTCTCTCTCCCTCTTTTTGATAAATCCCCAATAAGGCCATAGTAAGGCCACAATAAGGTCTCCCTGGAGCCTTCTCTTCTTCAGGCTGAACAATGCCAACTCTCTCTGCCTATCTTCATAGGGGAGGTGCTTCAGCCCCTCTGATCATCTTCATGACTCTCCTCTGGGCCCACTCTAAAAGGTTCACATCTTTCTTGTGCTTAGTGCTCCAGAGCTGGATGCAGAACTCCAGGTGGGGTCACATGAGGGCAGAGTAGAGGGGCAGAATCATCTCCCTTGGCCTACTAGCCACAGCTTTTCTGATGCAGCCCAGGACACAGTTGGCTTTCTGGACTGCAAGTACACATTACTGGCTCATGTCCAGCATTTATTCCACCAGAACCTCCAAGTCCTCCACGGAGCTTCTCTCAATGAATTCTTCACCCTGTCTATACTCATGTCTTGCATTGCCCTGACAGAGGTGCAGGACCTTGCACTTGGCTTGTTGAACCTCATTCAGTTCATGTGGGCCCACTTCTCAAGCTTGTCCAGCTCCCCTGGGATGTTGTGTTAGCTGCACCACTCAGCTTGATGTCATCTACAAACTTTCTGAGGGTGCACTATCCCACTGTCTGTGTCTTTGATAAAGATATTGAAGAGCACCAGTCCCAAGATGGATCCCTGAGGAACATTACTCATTACTGATCTCCACCTGGACATGCAACTTTCTGGCTTCGTTCGACCAGCCAACTTCTTACCCACTGAATAGTCCATCTTTCAAATCTATGTCTCTCCAATTTAGAGATAAGGATTCCATGTGGGACCATGTCAAAAGCCTTACAGAAGTCTGGGTAAACTGTATCGGTTGATCTTCCCTTGTCGACTGTTGCAGTCACTCCAGCATAGAAGGCCACCGGGTTGGTCAGGCAGGATTGGCCCTTAATGAAGCTGTGCTGGCTGTCTCAGATCACATCTTTGTTTTGCATGTGCCTTAGCATAGCTTCCATGAAGATCCGTTCCATGATCTTCCCAGGCACAGACGTGAGACTTACTGATCTGTAGTTCCCTGGGTCTTCCTTCCTTTCCTATTTAAAAGTAGGAGTGATGTTTCCTTTTTTTCCAGTCACAGGGGGCTTCACCTGACCACCATGACTTTTCAAATATGATGGAGAGTGGCCTTACAACTACATCAGTCAGTTCTCTCAGGACCCTGGGATGTATATCATTTGGTCCCATAGACTTGTGCTTATTTAGCAACAACTAAATACAACAACAACTAAGATCCAACCAACATATGTATCTTTTCATCACATTGCTGTTGTGGAGCACATTGAGACCTGACCTCTATATGTGCTGTGTCTTCTACTTTCAGTGTAATTTAAAACTTACTCTTCTAAGAAGGAAAAAATAGTTAATATATTGAGTAAATAGCTAAAATATAAGGATTTATGTTTTGGAGAGGGAAACAAAACTTATTCTGATAAAGCAAACTAGGTTTTTTTTGTGATAATCAGAAATATAGGTAATTTCACATAAGATGTAATGCGGTCCAATTTGTTCTAATTTGAATAGTTTTTTTAAGCAATTTTTCTTTTGCTATGATAAACTATTCTCCCACTCAAAATAGAAATGAAGTATGCAGCTATGTGTGGCATAAGAAACACTGGTCAGTCTAGTACACATGTGCTTAGAGAGGTTGCTGATTTCACTATGACTTATATTAAATATTGTTATAGAAATAACTGTTGTACCATCAACAGATTTCAGTTTTTATGTTCTTAAATCAAATTTTTACTTATCCCAAGCTGTTAAAAACTACTGTAGCTTGTAGACCTGAAATGGAGAGCATTTCCAATCTGTACAAGTGAAATGCACAGTTAGACTTAATTTTTTTTTTCAGTGGGCAAGTTTGTAAAAATTATTAAACTCACTGATATGCCCTCAACAGCAAAAATATTTGTAGTTACATACAGATGTTGTAATGGCAAGTTTTTATTTAATTCAGTATGTATTGCTCTATATTTAGGAAAATTAACAGCAAAGTTCAACAAAGACTAGAGATGCACTCCATAATTTTTATTAGAGTTATTTGCCTGAGTCTGTTCAGCTGCAGATTGTTCAGCAACTGGCCATTTTGGGTCAAATTACCTGCCTAAATGAGCTGAGCAAATGCTGGCTCAATTTAGTTACATACTATGAAATTTGTACATTGAGTTATTCATTTTAGTAAATAGTTTGCTGTAGACTAACATTCGAATATCATTTACCATTATTTTGTTAATAGGCCTTACTGCTTTAAATCTAGTAAGAATGCAAATAAATGATAATTCTGCACTCATTAAGGAAATCTCCAGTGACTTACTTTGGTTAAATGTTCCAACAGGAATGTTTAGCACTTCTTTGGGGTTGGTAAAGTTCCAAAAATCTGTAAATTAAAGTTCTGTGGAGTGCTATAAAATATGCATAATGAAGCCCTGGATGTAAATTAAGAAGATTTATAGTGCAGCATTCTGCTTGTGTTATTCAGTCTGAATGCTTCACAGGTTTTTATGAAGCAAATAAACTGCTCTTTTTCTTGAAATTCATTTTGAATGGTCACCATGGATTCATTGTTACATTACTTAGTTCACACATTAAAGACTGAATTGTTCTTTTTAATCTATATATCATACCAAAGTTTTATTGCACAATAGTTTTGAAGCCTGAGTACTCCATCTGTAGTAGCAGTGCACTGAAGCTGCCTGTAGACATAAGTAGTTAAAACAGAGCTAAAAACAATGTTTATGAATATTTTTCTGTTTTAAAGTCATGTATTCACTTAAGACACTTACAACTCTCATTATTCATAGACAGTGAACATTAACTGAGAAAAAGATCATTTCCAAGAGTCTTTAAATATTATTTATGGAAAACAAATACAAATCCTCACATAAACTATAACATCACATGTTTTTCTGTGTGGCTTTCAGAAGGAAAGGAGATAAAGCATAAGTTTTTGCACAGCTGCCACTCAGAGCTGTAGATCTGTCAAAGAAATAAATAAGGGCTTTGGCTATATCTGTACCCTAAAAAAAGGCAATAGCATCGAGAAAGAGACCCTGAGGTGCAGTTATATTCTAGGGAGCTTGCTGCTGTGAAATTGTTTAGTTAAGGAAAATACTGTTTCCACTGTAGAGGATCATACTTGATATTTTAACAAATTGCTTCATTGATGATTCAGCTCTAGATGAGCTAAATTAAATGGCGGTCAGGATATTTTAAATTTGCACTGAAACATAATTAAATGATTATAACTGTAGTCTTGTAGTCTTATTAAACTAATCAGCAATCACAAAATTTTACTTTTAAGGTCTGTGTGCATATCAGTGTATACTTGTACCATTTTTAGAATATAGACCTACTACAGAGCAAACTGCCTTTGGCTTCTAATTCTTTAATTTCTGCTTAGTATTTGTTTCTTTTAAGATAAAGAAGTCCGTGCTGTAGAATTCTGAAACCAGTGGTATGGAATAGGGCAATCAAAGTTAAACTCAAATAAATTTTACATTAGCCACAGAATTATATGTAAATAAATAGCAAGAATGTTGATAAACCAAATATTGTAAATACATTAAAATTTTTGAATGGCTGATTTTTAAATTTTGTATTATTGAAAGACAATTTGAAAAAATATTTTTAGAATTTATTTTCATATTGCTAAGGGAATATTAGAATAATATTCCCTTATGGAATATTCCCTGATAGAATAATCAGAATTTCACAGCTATACTATATTATTTTATAGCATTTTATAAAACTGTTTTATTATACGGTATTAAATATAGGTCAGATCTGTTTTGTAGCATGTTCAACATTACCACTCGTCATTTTTTATTATTTCAAAATTTCTTATACATTTTATAAAAAAGATTGATAGAATGTTGATGTACTATGCAACTAAGACACTATGGTATTACAAATCAGTTTGAACAACAGAGATTATCAAATGCTTTGGAAATTAGAGCCAACTCCAATTGTTAAACTGTTTTTTGTAATGAAACAGAGGAACAGATTAGTATTTGAGATTTTGAATCACATTACACTATGATGTAATCTAGAAACAATTAAGACAGCAATGACTATAAGAACATAGAGCTTAATTGAGGGATACTCTTATATGAAACAGCCACTTCAGATTCAGAATAGAAACCCAAACAATTGAAGATAAATGATGAAGATAAAACCATTTGAAATGGAATAGCTACATATACATTTGCATGTTTATCCACATACGCATTCAGAAATAAGTAACAAATTCTGTTAGAGGAATTACTAAGGGGCAAAATCAAAACAGAAATTCAGTGGACAAGAACTACAAGGTCCAACTGGATTTAATGCAGCATTCCATCACACAGAGTATGGTGACTTCAAAAACTGGCATTTAGAATCAATGGTTTCTGACATTATTCCAAGACTGTTTGAAACTAGTGTATATGGAAAAGGATAGTGGTTGACAACCCTGGTAGTATATGAGTAGACCAGAAGTATGGCCAAGGAGTGGAAAATACTGTATTTACTTAGAAGAACTTGTGTAAGACAGATTTTTGATTATATGGACAGAACTAGAATCTTACTGCTCCAAAATTTCTTGTGGAAATAAAAACAGAGACAAAACACAGTTTAGATTTCACAATTTTAGCATTTAAGTTTTAGATTACAAACAAATACACAAATTAATGAAGCTTCAATGTAAGCATTATAACAATAACAGCTAATGAGAGCACCGATTACCTTACTTCAGTGGCATAACTAAACTGTGGCAGCTTCACAGATTTCCAAAAGGTTCCTACAAGTTCAGGTCCACAAGCAACATCTGCCTTGCATATACCAAAAAGGAGACTGTGATTTAAAATAAACGTTTGAAATCAGTGATCATAATCAAAGCAGGACTTTCCAAAATTGGAAGAAGTTAGTGAAAGTTAGTATTTACTTTTTAAATTTGTGTCTTTCTTCAATATTCTCCTGTAATCACAGGTTTACATCAGAGTGTGACAATAGAAAGACCAGACATCTCCATCTGTGGAATTTGGACAGGAATATTAGGAGGTGGTCTGTGTCTCTGAATGAATGAGAGCTCAGATGATGACAGACTTTATGTTGCTGAGAGATGGCAGAAAAAGATACTGTTCAATACATCCATTGCTTTTACAGATGCTTTAGCTAAATAGTGAGAGGCAAAATTCTATACAGAGCTAAAACTATTAATTTGCCATTTTGAGATTCACAGAACCACAGAGTGGCTGGATATGGAAGGAAGCTCTGGAGATCATCTTGTCCATCTGCCCTGCTTAAGCAGGGTCACCTAGACCTTATCCATATCCAGACAGCTTCCAAATACCTCCAAGGATGGAAAATCCATAACCTCACTGGGCAACCTGTGACAGTGCATAGTCACCCTCACAGGGAAAGTGTTTCCTGATGTTCAGATAAAAGCTCCTATGTTTCAGTTTGTGCCCTTTTTCTCTTGTCCTGTCCCAGCTCTTTCAGCCTAATAGTAGAAGTGCTCCAGTCACTTCATCATTGTCATGGCCCTTTGCTGGACTTTCTGCAGTATCTCTGTATCTTTCTTGTACTGGGGAGCCCAGAACTGGACACAGTACTCCAGCTTAACCTCACCAGTGCAGAATAGGGTGGCAGGATCACCTGCCTTGACCTTCTCATAATACTTGTCCTAGTACAGCCCAGGATACTGCTAGCCTTCTTTGTAGGAAGGACACATTGCTGGCTCATGTTCAACTTGCTGTGACTCCCAGGTCCTTTTAAAACCTGCTTTCCAGCTGGGCTGTCCCCAGCATATGCCAGTGTCTAGGGTTATTCCTCTCCTGGTTTATAGGTTAGTATTTCTGCCAAACACTATTCTCCTGGAAGTGAATATGCATGACTCTTTGAGACAAGCTTGAGTGTCTTTGCAGTGCTCTTCACTGCATGCTGTTGATGTTCCTCACATGGAAAGAGGCAGAAATTAAGCAGACATCCGTTTAGTGGCATTTTAGGCTAACAACTGTAATTAACAATGTTACTACATGTTGTTATTAATGATAGTACATTGGCACACATGATCTATGAATTACATGTTTTTGTTCACTGTTTAATCAAGCTGTCCTAGAAGAAAATTTAACATAATGCTGAAAACAGCTTTTAAAATTTTGTCAGTATCTAGGCTGCTTATGTTTTTGTATTCAGATAGTGTAGCAATAGCAATAGCAGAAAACTTTGCTAAAATGCTCTATTGTAAATGAGAACAGTGCATGTGTTTTTAAAGATATTTTTCTTGTTTAGTAACAAGTATTAGGAAGGTGTCATTGGTCTTTGGATATGAGAAAATCATATAGTTCTTGTGTGCAGTGCTTAAAAAAATTTAAGTTGCTGTCAGCATATAACTAATGATTTCTTTTGGATGCAATGACCCTGATTTTCCCCTCCAATCTTAAGGATGAACCTGTTTTTAAAATTCTGGTGAATTTCCAAATGACCAAACCCATAGATCTCTGTACCATTTAGTTTTTCTGTTCTTAGCAAGTTTTTCTCTACAGTGGAATGGGGCACAATATTAGCAGTTCATCTGTTTCAGTGACTCAGGATATAGTGAATGAAGGCAGAGTTTATTTGGGAGATGTATAGGAGAGATCAATTTTCACCTTCCTTATTTATATCAGAGACTGACATTAATGCAGCGGATGTCAAATAAGGAAAAAGATTCAGTGAGCTGCATACACTCCAAGTTTACTAGGCTTAATTTAGAAGAGAACTCTGAGAGTCGTCTAGTCCAACATCCTGCTAAAAGCTGAGTAAAGTGAGATGGTTTCTCAGGGGTCATATTCAATCAAATTTTGAATACTTCCAAGAACAAAGATTCCACAACTTTGTGTAACTTATTCCAGCATTTCACGATCCTCATTGTGAAATGTTTTTTCTTCACCAGAGTAGGAAAAAAATCGCCTGTAACATAGTTTGTACTTATATATGCATACATACATGCTTACAATTTATTATGGCTGGATTACAGAATTACATTCAAACACGGTCAGAGGGAAGCCTGTTTCCTGTGTGGCACTAGAAATAATGCCAAAACTAGACTATGACATTGGTCAACTCCTCAGTGCTAGTACAGCTTAGAGGGAATCTTCTCAACATAGTAACTATGCAATTATTTTAAGTTCAAGCAGTGAGGAAACAGTGTAATGGTTGTGATAGTATATTAGCTAGCTGTGTATGTATCACATTTGAGGAAATGTGTGTATTAAAATTGCATGTATTTGTAATCCTGCATGATAAGGCAGGTAACATATATTATGGAGTAAGACTCATGACTAAATGCTTAGATTAAACTGTGGGGTTTTTTGTATTAGAATACTAAATACATTGTTTAATTAAAAATGTTTCCTCTGATTTTATTTTTTTTTTTATTCTTAAACAAAGCTCAGTATTGGTATTGTACTGAAAAATATATCAAAAAATTATGTCAGTATTTCTGACTCATGAATGAAACATCTCTCTGCTCTAAAAGACTGCGTATATCTCTTACAGGCATTCTAGATACAAGATGAGGTTTTCTTTCATTATTCTTTATTTTAACTTATGGTTATCTTTTGTGCTGTTGGCCAAAATAAGTATGAATCTGCCAGGTAATGGAATGCCACAAGCTCTCTTTCCTGCAGGTACTTGTCTGCTGCTGGCTAACAATTTGCATATTCATTATTCAGCACAACTAATTCCCCTGGACAGTTCTTTGCTCCATCACTTGGCAAGTAAATGCCATTTTCATCACCTGCGGGTATTTTGTGTTTTATTTTGGATTTTCTGGCAGGTAAATGCCATTTTCATCACCTGCGGGTATTTTGTGTTTTATTTTGGATTTTCTATGTTTCCTCTTACTACTTGAGAACCCTGATGTAGCTTCCTGAATCAGGAGAGATATATATGGCAAAACCAGAAGATATTTGGCAATTAATGGATTATGAAGGGTCCTCAAATTATCTGGTTGCCTGAGGGAAATACTGTATTCCCCCAGAAGAGTCACAAGCTGTTGTGCTTTGAAGATTTACAGGAAAAGAATGATATGGGAGATTTTGATTAAGTGACCAAGGGCAGATGTTGCTTGAGTAATGGGATTTGTGCCACTCTATTACGTGCAAAATTCAAAACTCAAGATAACATATGACTTCTGTCATTATCCTTTTAATGAAAACTACTGTATGTGGCTGTGAACACAAATCCTGCTAAGTGAACTCTGGAGAATTAGTTCACTGTACACTTGAATTCCAATTACTGTGGAAAAATAACTAAGCAAGAAGGAATCATGCCACCATAACACTATGATATTTTACAGTAATGACATTATCAAGTACCTTTTTGTTTCATTTCTGGATTTCTGTATTCTTCTGCCCTCATTATATGAAAATAAAAAACAACACAAATTTCTATAGCAACATTGTTTTTCAAGAAAATATGTCAATAGATTTTGCAAGCATTGACTGACAAGTCTACAATTACTACAGTACTGAAAGAAAACACAGATGCCCTTAAATCACTCCTGCTAGAATTAGAAATTAATTATAGACAACACAAGATATAAGAATAGTGAGAAGAATCAAAGCTTGGTTTCAAGAAAATATATTTAATAGGGAGGTTGCTATTAACTGTACTTTAAGTCTGATTATTTTTCTGAGGTTAATCATCTCTCTGAGAATTGCTACACAGATTTTGCAATAACCACCAGTAACTCTGGTTTATTGGTTCCTGGACAATGTTAATTGAGAACACTTAAGAGACTCTTGGAATAACTGTTTTTCATTCTTATTTTAACTAGCTACCTCACCAAAACAAGATATTATTCATTACATTAATCCATAAGAATATAGAACTTCATTGTTTTGAAATATATTTCATTTTAGAAAGTGGTATAAATGATGATGTGTAAAATATTAATAGCATTATTAACTACAGTAGTAATAACTTAGTGTCTTATTAAATGTATTTATACTACAGCCTATTACATTATTCACATTAAGAAACATTTGTATTGGAATATCACAGATTTGAGAACATAATTTTATTGGAATAGTATAAAAGTTCAAGAATTTGAATTTGATATTAATTACAGATGCCCACATTCACCACTGCTATGATTGTGATGCCTAAAGATTTGAGTGTGTTTTGTAGATTTTTAGGACTTTTAGGATTATGTGAAGCTTCCTGAATTGTCACTTATTAGAAGCCACTAGGCCTGTTCTTATGGTGCTATCTTGGACTTTCCCATGCCTCACCACGGACATGATGTTTTGAAGAAGCCACCTGCAGATAGCTTGAAGGTAAAACAGAGGAAGAGGGCCAAACCCCACATGGGCCCTCTCCAAGGGGCAGAGCTGAAGACCACCGGGTGTGGGCTGTTGGAAAACCTAATGCCAAGGTTGGCTATAGATATCAATATGTTAATTATTAATAAAACATATAAAAGGTGTAATCCCTTGGGGTGTGGCACGCGTCCATGTACAGGATCCTGAAGGTGTGGAAGCTTCCAATTAAAGGTAACTCTATCTTTCTCCGTTAATTTTGTGCTGAGCACCTATCTTTCAGAAAATACAGCAACAATTTAATATATATTTTATAACATAAGATTCATTTTAAAGGAATATTTGATTGCTCAGATGTCTTCACACTATCTTTAGTTGTGATATGAGATATAATGCATGTGAATTTGCTAAAATATACTTTTCTAATTTCTTCTACAATTTTGATCAGATAAGGTATAGACAATATAGCGATAACAGTCATAATAAGCTTAAACTTTTCTGCAAGCAGATCAAACTTAAAGCACTTATAAACCAAATAGCTGATTAGCGTGACAGCCTTTAGAGAAGAGCAAGATCTACGTTTCAGTGCATGTCATGTTGGAGTTAATCTATCAAGCTTGAACAGCCTATCTTCGCTCATGCTTGTACTGATCTCAGTGGTCATTAGGGAAGGCAGCAGAGTATACACAACAGTCTCAATAATTCTTCTCCAGGCTCTTGCTCAATCACTTTTCCATTTATGCAAGAGAGAGAGGGTAAAGAAAGTCATAAATTAAAAGATTTTCCCTCAAGTACGTCCTTCAAGTCTCTCTGTCTAAGGGGAGGTAAGGAAGAAACAGAAAAAACTCCAAATACTAACACATTTTAAATCTTGATTTTCAATTATTACGGAGTGTGGTTGCAACAGATATGATTCAAATTTCCACAGAGATTGATTCCAGCTGTTTTCATGGCTCCAAATGTCCTTATTTTCTGTTGTTTCCATGCTTTTTGAGGTACAATAAGTATCAACCATTTCTGATCAAGTACTAACTTAACAAATATTTTAGAGATTGTGTTAGTCTTTTAAAGGCAACAATTTGCGTTTGTGGAAAAGGAAAAGCCAACAAATGTGAAATGCTGTCAAAGTCTGCAGTTAGATTATACACAATTCTTTTAAAGACTTAAAAATAGGAGCTGTTCTGGTATGGTTTCTGCAGTATATAAGTTGAAAAGTTTCTCTTAATCAGCATCAGTCATCATGTCTTACCATCTTGTGACACTTATCCTTTAAAAAAATGTTGTGTGCAATATAGCAAAGGCATGAATAAGCTAGTCTCCAATGGCGTTTAAGAACATAGTTTGCAGAGAATCCTATAACCCAACAAATCTGATTTTTATCTCTCCTATTATGTCGTAAAACTTGCAAAGCTTCATCACTTACTGTAGGCCACTGTTGAAAAAAAACCCAAAACATAAGCAAAAATACAAACCCCTCAAATTGATCTATGTAATGTCTCAACTTGGAAGAAACAAACCATACAAGAGTAACTGTTCTTGCCTGTGCCTATACTACATATATTTTTATAGTGTGCATGAAGACATCTAGCAAAATGCTATTAATTGATACAGTCAGCATTATGTCATTTGGCAGATACACAGTTTAAAACCCAAGGTCAGCAACAGTGTGCTGAAAGGACGTTGATCCTTACTGTTTCTAATCAACAGCTTGTAAAAGCATCATTCTTACAGTGTTGATATAAGGGTAACACATACAGCATTTGTTGACATATGTATGCTAGATGTGTATAACAAATGCTCCTGACAGTACAAGCCTACAGTTTCTATAGAAAACATGTTTTTTTCTGTAATCAATATATAGATACACAAATATCATCCCTCTTGACATCATGGTAAGTTTGATATCTTACAATGTTTCTTTGATGCTCCTGAAAAAATAAAAGTACAAATGATATTTTAAGGCATTTTAGATGACATATGCAATAAATGCTCTAAAATTATAAGATACATTCTTGCATAGCAGATCAGGTTTTTTTCATCGTAGAGTAACTTAGGCTTTTCTATTAAAAGTAAAATATTTTACTATAGCATCCTGTGTTACCTACTGATTTGTCACAACTTCATTATTTGAAATGAGAAGAGGTTAAATGTTTCAGGCTAGAGTAATAGAGAAAATGGGAGAGAAAATTTAATTCTTTGTATTATGCTTGAAATGTTGTTTGTATCCTAAGTAGACAGAGACTGAATAAAAAGTTAGTAGACCTTCTGATATGCCACCTAAGGTTGTTACCACATCTGACAAGCAACGCAGACCTTGGCACAGCAAGCAACCATGTATGACCTGCAGGGGAACCTGAGTGCTGGAAGAATTGTGCCAATAGATAGAACTATTTCTTTTAATGTCAAAAAACACTGTTGCTTTGTTTTTTCCTTTTTAAATGAAACAATATAATCGCTCTGATCTAATAATCCGATACCATTTTTTGAAGAAGTTTTTCGTGTTTTCAGAATTCTAGCATAGATATCAAAAGTATGGCCATCTGAAATTACTTCAGCAATTCTAACAAGCCTCTCTTCCATCTCTTTTTTTTTTTGAGTACTTATTTGTGCTATTAGATATCTCCCAACTTAACCTAGAAATAGCTGTTCTCATCAAGAAATTTCTGTCTGTATGCCAGTGATATGTCATAGGTACTCAGTGAAAGGATAGGACTCAGTGGCTGCAAACTGAAGTACAAGGAATTCCAATTAAACATAGAGAATGCTTTTTCTCTCTTAGAGTGATCAAACACTGGCACAGATTGCCAATAGAGGTTCTGAATATCCTTGGAGATACTGAGAACCTGACTGCCCTGATCAATCTGCTCTTGGTGAAGTGACTTTGAGCAGAGGGGTTGGACTATAACATCTCTGAAAGATCCCTTCCAACGTCAACTGTTCTGTGAATCTGATACTCTGATACCATGGATTTGCTCTCATAAATGAGGAACCCATGTTGTGCAGGTAAACATAACCAGTCTCATTTGCAGAACCCCTTGTATGGTTCACACTGTATATAATTTACTTCTGCATTGGTAGCAAACAGTCTGTTCAGAGGGGAAAAAAACAAATCATACATCATACAGTCACATTCTTTGCCCCAACTAATTCATCTCTCAAAAAAAAGAACCTCAGTTCAGGCAGGAAAGAGGCATGATATCCCCCTTAATGATTTTTTTTCATTCACATTTCAAAGATGTACACACAGTTTTGAGCTGCATGATTCTGATAGGGTCAGAGGAGCCAAGGCAAGGAGATGCTGTAGCAGCTACACTCTGTCTATTATGTAAAAAGGTGAATAAAATCTGCACCTAAGACAAAAAAATATGAACGGACTGGGGATTTTAGTATTTACTACCTTATCCCTTGAAATACAAGTACTCTAAAGAGAATATGCTCATCTTATATGTGGAAAGTATCCAATAATAAAAGAGAGCTCACTGGAGTGTCCCAAATCTTTCTGGAATCTGAGCAATACAGAAATGTTGAGGACACCTATCTCCAACGTCCACATGTTGAGTTTCCTACTTGAATTTAAAACTCTTCAAGTTAATAATTTTTTTTCTAGAATTTGAGTGGTACTTGATAGGACAGTTTGTCCCCTAAAAGCTATGATCTAAAAATATCTTTTAAATAAAAAATTGCCAGAGAATTAACACGTTTCTCTGGGTGATAGCTAAGCAAGACATCAAATTCTGAATGCACTTCTTTATGTGACTCTTCTAGATTTATTTTGTGGTGAACACTTATCTGAACTAATTCATCAGACACATACCAATAAGGTGTTCAGTTTTATTATATTACTACAATATTATTATAATTATGTAATGGAGCCATAGGCTAGTTCTACAGTTAGCAGTAAGGAAAGGAAAGGGATTTTAATTTGTTCTTGTATATTGTGTGAAGTTGTGGATAAGCTTCAGAATTTTTCTGGTCTGGTAAGAATATTAATACCAGCTCATATTCATCATAGACTAGGGAATATCCCAAATGCCTCAAGAGAAAAAAATTCAACATACTTCCTACCCACCTTTTTTAGTAATTGCCTACCCTTGCAAAAGTTTTTTTAAATCTCAATGCAAATGTAACTAACACTAATTGGGAACTCTAGATACATATAACGTGTATAATAAAAGTTCAGGTAACACAAACAATAGATGCATGAGCACAGTCAATATATCATAGCAGTAAAATGTATTGCTTGTCAAGATCTCATGTCACTTTACACTTTGCCATTTATCAAAAGCCAGGCACAGTCTGAAAATCACTTGGGGTCTNGAGCTCGTTTAGCCCTGTAAGGCCTTCCATCTAAGAGAAGGACACTCTAATAAAACCTCTGTCCTAAGGCCTTTGCTGCCAGCATCCAAGCTTGCTAGGCCCTGGCAGATGAACCTTAGGACTAAAAAGGGTGGGTGCAGCTCTGCGCATGCTGTGTCTCACAAAAAAAAAATATGCATTGTGCAGGCTTGAGGGTGCTGTCTGCTATCCTCTTTTTATCAGTGCGCTTGTAAAAGGCGCTGATGGGGAGCGTGGCTGGAGCCCTCCCTGGATCTTTGTTCACGAAGCCTAGCCATACATACATATATTTATCAAAAGCTATGGAAGAATAATGCTTAAGATTTTTTCTGGCTGTTTAACAACCCATAGATAGGGAAGGAAGGACAAAGTTAAAGATACCTCACAGAAGACGACTTGCTGGCAAAGCCCTTTCTTCTCTGAAATAGGAGTCAAGGAGTTGCAGTAGTAAATGAGAAGAATGGCAGTCTGTTAAGTAGCTCTCTCCTAATCAATAATGACAGATGAAGATTACAATAAGAGCTAGTCAGATAATGGGGAAAATACAATTAAAAATGTCCAGTCTTTCATAAAATAATTTGACTGAAAACAATGGACAAACATTTTTGATCAGGCAATCATTTTCTCCAGTGATTTTCCAAATTTGCTCTCTCTTTTGTTTCAGAAGAGATACAGCTTCACTCCTTCATGGAGAATTCTGAATCAAATTTATACCATTAAGGGGAAGAGATAAATTCATGTGCTTTCTTTACATACTACATAAAGTTTTATAAATCTACTGATGGTCCCATAGGCATTGAGTGTAGCGGTTTTTTGTTTGTGAATTGTAGTTAATTCATTCTTCTATGAAGGTATTTTTTAAAAGACTCAAACCATTAGCACTTTCGCTGGGAGAAGAAGGCTCATATACATCTCTTATGTAAAGCTGAGGTCTTTAGTTTCCAGGAGAATGTTTTGCTTGTTAGCCCCATTTACAGTTGTTGATGTCTTTACGTATTTTATGTCTGAGAACATCCCTAAAAGAAGTAGGTCAAAGCCATGCTTATGCTGACTTGCCTTGTACTGTCCTCAGGAGTAACTTTGCTACTTTGAGGGTTTTTTACTTTCTAGTCATCATCTCTATCTTTTCTTCTTAATGCCATTCTGATGTTATCTTTCACTAATCAGTGTACTGTAAGAAAAATATATAACCCTACAGTGGTGTTTTCCCTGCACAGGGAGATGGTTCTGTTGTTGGAAACTGTCACATACTCTCAATTGGGAGAATTTTCTGTGGTAAAGGGATAAGAATCTGCAGGATTAAATAAAAACACCATCAAAACAAAAAAACAAAATGATGAACCGATTGAGCCAAGAGTTTGACCAAAGAAGATTTTGCTACTCCAATGACACATCTAAGAGTAACAATCTGCTTTGTAAGGCTAACAATGGGTTAGAGTTTTATTTACAAGATCTATTTTGTATTGAAGGTATTTTCTTGCTTGTTTGTTTTCTCTTTTAGGAGTTCATTGTATGGAGTATTATTGTAGATTTTTGGATTCAAAGCCCCTGTGGTGGTGCTCTGTATTCCTCATTAATTTCAAAGTTCAGTCTTTGTCTCTGTACAACTAGCTGTACTGTTTCATATTATAACAGTTATCTTGCTCTGTGAATTTGGTTAAGTTGAGCATATTGGTATCAAAAGAGTTATTTAATAAGCACATAGGTTCAGCAACGTGAAAATGTGGTCTATCTGGTAGAACAGAAAATCCATTGTAGGATCTGCTAATTTTTTAGCAAGATTTCAAATGAACTGTGAGCTCCAGAAAGGATTATCCTGTTGATTCCAGGTTATTTACACCTTTATTTCGTATCTAGCCTTTCTCCTCTGTTATGAGCTCAATGAATCCAGTTATGCAAGACTTGGAAGGCTGTAGGCACTTTGAAGAGATCATATGAAATATAGGTACAAACAGTGAAATAGAAAAAAAAAATGCTCTACCTAGTATTGCTAATTAAATACAGACTTTAAAGTCTGTGAGACTGATAATGTCATAACTTTGGAAAGCATATTCTTGACAGATGCCAAGGAGTTGGTCAATCTGGATAAACTCGAAGAGTGGGCCCATGAGAATAAAATGGAGTTTAATAAGTCAAAATGCAAGGTCCTGCATCTGGGTAGGAGTCATCCTAGGTATGAGTACAGACTGAGTGAGGAGCTCATTGAAAGCAGCCATGCAGAGAAGGGCTTGGGGGTCATGATAGATGAAAAGCTAGATATGAGCCAGCAATGTGCACTCACAGTCCAGAGAGCCAACTGTATCCTGGGCTGCATCAGGAGAGGCATGAGCAGCAGATCTAGGGAGGTGATTCTGCCTTTCTGCTCTGCCCTCATGAGGCCCCATCTGGAGTACTGCATCCAATTCTGGGGTCCTCAGCATAAAAAAGATGTGGACCTGTTGGAGCGAGTCCAGAGGAGGCCACAAAGATGATTAAAGGATTGGAGAGCCTCCCCTACGAAGACAGGCTGAGAGAGTTGGGGTCATTCAGCCTGGAGAAGAGAAGGCCTGGAGGGGATCTTATAGCAGTTTTCCAGTACCTAAAGGGGGATTACAAGATAGAAGGGGAG
Organism: Bucco capensis; assembly: GCA_013396975.1. Classification (NCBI taxonomy): domain Eukaryota; kingdom Metazoa; phylum Chordata; class Aves; order Piciformes; family Bucconidae; genus Bucco; species Bucco capensis. Next base: position 20,435 of record VWZO01015751.1, read on the forward strand.
AAACTTTTTAGGTGGTCTGATTGTAATAGGACAAGGGGGAATGGCTATAAACTGAAGGAGGGGAAATTTAGATTGGAGATTAGAAGGAAGTTCTTTACCCGGTGGGTGATTAGACACTGGAACAGGTTGCCCAGAGAGATTGTGGATGCCCCATCCCTGACAGTGTTCAAGGCCAGGCTGGATGTGGCCCTGGGTGACCTGGTCTAGTGATTGGCATCCCTGCCCATGGCAGGGGTGGGGTTGGAACTAGATGATCTTTAAGGTCCCTTTCAGCCTGGCCATTCTATGAATGTATGAATCTCAGTTCTATGGATGCATCTGTGACATGCTTTGGCCAGATTAGACATTCTGGTATTGATTAATCTGTCTAAAAATTCAGTCTAGTAACTTCTGATTAAATTCTGAATTTTACAGTTGTCTGCTAGTGTCATCTGCATCATGGTTGCAGCTTTTTAAGACAAAAATCTATTGCAGGCAAAACAGAATTAACTTGGGGGAAATTAATTTAATTTACTGCCAATTAAAATAGATTCAGATAATGAGAACCAAAAAGTCAAACATTTAAACAAGAAAGTTAAACCATTCTTTGCAGATAACTGCAGTTGCATATTGAAACCGAAGTGTTCAAACAACACTAAAGGATATTGAGGTTGTAAAAGAGAATGATTTCTCAGCACTGCACAAATGAAAGGGGAAAGACATCAATTTAGGTTGTGCATATTCATCTTCAGCATTGCACTGGGTGCAGGTGCCTGGTTCTAGCAGTGAGGAGCTGCAGAGCAGGCCTCTGTGTGGAGATCCAGGGGCTAGGCTGCCCCATGCCAGACACAGCTGGTTCCCGCTGGCTCCACAACAGACCTACATAGGACTGAGCTGTCAGAACAGCTGGAGCTGCCTCTGTGAAAAAATACTTAAGAAAGGGCAGGAACACCAGAGAAAAGTATGGAGTGAGGAAAAAGTGTGAGGAACAGCCCTGGGAACACTGAGGTTAGGGAAGAAGGAAGAGGAGGTACTCTAGGCATGGATCAGTTATTGCTCAGTAAAGGACCCCACACCAGAGCAGATGGACATTCCCAGGGGGACAGCAGCCTGTGGAAAGCCCACACTGGAGCACTGAAAAAGTGTGAGAAAGGGAGAGTGAGTGGCAGGGAGAAACCAAGTGTTAACTTACCATGTCCTCTGTGGTGCTTGGGGTGAGGGTAAAGGAGTTGGAAGTAAAAGAGGGAAGTTGAGCCAGAGCAGGGGGGAGGAAAGGTTTTCTCACTTTTGTCTTTTTTGTTTCTCACTACACAAATATATTTTAAATGACAGTAAATTAAATCGATTGTCCCCAAGTTGGGTCTCTTTTGCTTGCAATAGGAATTGGTAAGTGATCTCCCTGCGTTTATCTTGACCGTTGACCTTTCTTATTCTGTTTTCTCTGCTTATCTGGTGGGGAGTCAGTGAGGGGCTGGGTGGATGTCTGGTGGTTAGCCAGGGCTAATCCACCACTAGTGTGCACAGACTACCATCAACCATGCAGATAGAAACTTGAGGTGCTTAAAGAAGCAGGCAAGCATAGAGCTGAGTGGTAAGCAAATATTGAACTGGCTTGACATTATTTTATCTATATCATGAAACAGTTTAGATTTTTAATCCTGAAGAGTTCGAAAGAAATATGACTGTGTACTCTCTTACAAAGATGATAAACTCTTCTCACACATTAGCAGCATATGTTAAACATCTAGTAGAGACTATGCATATTTGTGTATATAGATATGAAAATGTCAAGTTCTGGGAGTTCTTAAAGTATACAGAGGACATACATGACAGTTATGCTACTATTTAAGATATCTTGAAATATATGTTTATTTCACACATTAAAAGTGTAAAAAAGTAAGTGCCTATTTAAACAATGTTTTGCCCGGATATTTTTAATCACAGCTGTATTTGTTCTGTCCTCATACTTTTCAAGACCACGTAAAAGCATGTAGTCACAAATTTACGGAAATGAACAACTTGTTTTTTAACTTAGTTTAGATACTTTTTTTTTTTTCCTGCCTGGGTATACATATATTACTCTTAACAGACCATATTTGAAACTATGTCTGGCACTAAAAATGGAAATTTTACTCCAGCCATTATGAGTATGTTTATGAATTCATGTTCAGATACTTCCATAATCATCAGAAAAAAATGAATCAATAGTATTTCTATATGAAATATGTCTGGTTGTCTGGATCTTCGTTCGCGAAGCCTAGCCATGATGATGATGTCTGGTTGTTCCCCATTAGATTGCGTTGAGTAAAACACAGATTTACATTTTTAATTTTATCAAGTTATCTCAATGCATTTGACACAACTACTTTGAAAACAGACTAAACCAGACATAAATCATAGAATCATAGAATCATTATGGTTGGAAAAGACCTCTGAGATCATCAAGTCCAACCATCAACCTATCACCACCATGCCCACTAAGCCATGTCACTAAGTACCAATTCTACATGTTTTTTGAACTCTTCCAGGGATGGTGACTGCACCACTTCCCTGGGAAGCCTGTTCCAATGCTTAAGAACTCTTTTTGTGAAGGATTTTTTTGTAATATCCAATCTGAACTTCCCCTGGTGCAACTTGAGGCCATTTCTTCTTGTGCTATCACTGGTAACCTGGGAGGAGAGACAAACCCTCACCTTGCTACGACCTCCTTTCATGTAGTTTTAGAGAGAGATAAGGTCTTCCCTGAGCTTCCTCTTCTTCAGACTAAACAATTGAAGTTACCTTAGCCACTTCTTATAAAACCTATTCTCCAGACCCTTTACCAGCTTCGATGCCCTTCTCTGGACATGCCCCAGCACCTTAATGTCGTTCTTGTAGTGAGGGGCCCAAAACTGGACACAGTATTCGAGATGCAGCCTTACCAGTGCTGGCCAAGTAGAGGGGCATGATCACTAAAATGGACCAAGCTGAAGAGACTAACTCATTTTCTGGCTGACTTGTATCAGAAGTCTGTTTTGTACATGTTCTGTGGCTTGTATAAAATGCACAAAGTAATGAGGCTCATCATTATCATGGTATTGTCATTTCAAAGCATTGAAATGCAAAAATTAGCATTATCATTAGTTCCACAAGTTTTTTCCACATAATGAAAACAATTAATCAGTATAAACTGAATGTTTCAAGTCACTGGCAAGGAATGAATTCATAGACTTCTTGCAAGTAGTACTCTCACAATTATTTTACTTCCTCCATTATGCAAATATTAATATTTTAGATGTTTGTTCTGGTGTCCAGCCATTAAAAAAATGAAGGAAAAATAGAGCTTATTCAAACAATTTGTTTGCTCTAAGGAAGGACCAACTATGTCTTCCTCAGTCCAGGTTAAAACACATTCAGACATTTTTAAGGGTGATTCATACAGCTCTGGAAAGTCATAGCTTCTCTAGGATACGTGTTTCTATGTTCTTGTTCTTATTGCAGTCAAACCTTTTTGACTCCTGTTGTCACGCAACTCAGGAAGAGTGCAAGGATATCATTAGGCTATGCAGGGAAAAAATTAGAAAGGTAAAAGCCCAACTAGAACTTACTCTGGCCAACAGATTAGATGGGAGAAGCTTACAGCTCATGGCTTAGGTGTACTTTTCACTGAGTAGAAGACTGGCTAGATGGTCTAGCCCAGAGAGTAGTGGTAAACGAAATTAAATCCAGTTGGCAATTGGTCACAAGTGGTGTTTCCCAGGGCATAGTATTGGGGCCAATTCTCTTTAATCAGTCATCTGGTTGAGGGGATTGAGTGCACCCTTAGTAAGTTTGCAGACAGCACCAAGTTGGATTGAAATATTGATCTGTTTGAGGGTTGAAATGCTCTACACAGAATGCTCGACAGACTGGATTGATGGGATGAGGCCAATGGCCTGAGGTTCACAGAAAGAGTTCTTAAGCATTGGAACAGTCTGCCCAGGGAAGTGTTCAGAAAACATGTAGAAAACAGTTAGGGTCATTGTTTACTGGTGGGCTTGGCAGTGTTAAGTTAGCAGTGGGACGTGATGATCTTAGAGGGCTTTTCCAAACTTAATGATTCTATAAGTCTATGACTCTCCATGGGCTTTGAAGGAGTTTATCTTTTTACTCTTGAAAGTTCATCATATTCTTTTCTTATTTTTCTCTCTTAAGCTTAAGCTGGCATCATCATTCATTCAGTCTTTCTTCAACTATAATGTCTTACAAGCCTCTGATCATTCACATTTCTGTCTCCTGAGTATCTCCTGCTGATGCCTAACACTAAATACAGCACTTTAAATGAGGCTTACTAATGTGAGAGAAAAAAATTACTTTTTATGTTGCAAATGTTGCATGAGATCTTCCTCCTGTGTAAGATGATGTTTCAGCTTCTGTTCAGTTTGTATGCACTAAATTCCCAGGTTGTCTCTGAACTACTGCTACCTAGTTGGTTACTCCCCACTGTACACAGACATTTTATTTCTTTCTCTGGGGTGTGGAGTGTTGTACAAACTGAGTTCTGCCCTGTTTCCCCCTCACATGCCAGTCATCTAGCTGGTGTAGCTTGGAGTCTTCATTCTTGTCCTCTCTTTTAGTGCCCCCCAGGGCTTCACTTCATATGCCACTCTCAGAAGTATTCCCTTTATTCTACAGTTCTCAAAAGTAATAGTAAAAATAGACCCTTGGCTTGAGGAGCCAGTCTTGATATAGTCCTCCCTTTTGACAGAGAACTACTAATAACTGCTTTCCGACTAGAGTTTTCAGCTAGTTTACACCCCTTTCATCTGCACCATGCTTTTCTAGCTTGTTTATCAGAATGTCACATCAAAAGAGCTAGGAAAGTCAAGTTATGACATCTGCTGCTTTTCCTCTCTTTTTAGGGTCTCCTGTCGTGTCCGAGAAAGAGATTAGATTGGTTGACTGTGTGTTTATATGATAAATCCATGCTGACTTCTTCTCATCTCTTTCTGCTTCACACTGTACTTAAGCCAGTTTGTTCTAGTATTATTAGGAATTGATTTCAGGCAAGAAGTCTATAAATATAAACACTTGGTTCTTGTTTTTTAAAGATGGAAAGTATGATGTCACTTATATTTTCCGAAATTTCAAATGTCCATTAGACTTTCTCCAAGACAACTGCTAAAGGTTTCCACTTTATACCAGCTGTTTGGGGGTTCTTAGGTCTATATCAATCTAAACAAACTTAGAAGTACATAACATATTTAAGTACTGTCTAAACTACTGCTTTCTTATCTATTCTTACTGCTGATATTGTGGTGTTTTTATTTTACTGATGAAATATTTATAAACAATTATATGGTTATAATATGGAAAGAGTCTCATCACAGTTGTTTTCTTAGCTTTCAGGTACATTATTCCAGCTTAATAGTTTATTCTTTGAATGAACATGATTTACAGAGAATAATAACCTATTATGATGTATACAAAATACCCTTATGAAGGCACTTAGTCATATACAGTTTGCATAGAATATTAGCCTTTGCACAGAATTAAAATGATTTAAGATTTGCATCATCCACATAAGACAGGTGACTGATGCCTTTGTCTCAAGGTATTCAGTTTTTATTAGATGAGAGCTGCTTATTGTTTGCCAGGTAGTTTGATTTCTTTTTATAGTAAGTTATAATAAAAATATTTATTAGTGAATTTCAGGTAAGGCATTCCCTAATTCAGCCTTTTCATATGCAACACATATTACATCCACTTGAAAGTATTCGTTATTATAAAGAACTAAAAATGGTTTCTGAGAGACTAACAAAAACATAAACCACATAGTTACATCCCAGAACGTGTTAGTGAACTGTATGCTGCGTTTAGGATTGAAAATGTATAAAAGTGCAGTTGTATGTTTAGCTGTGTTAGTTGTGTTAACCATTTATGAAGATAGGAAAGTAGTGTAGATTCATACTAGAAATAATGTGATTACTGAAATGTATAAGAGTTTGGGCAAGTGAGAGCTATGAATTCTTTATATGTTCAGAAGTATGGGAAATTATTTGCAGTCTTAGAGCTGTAGGTATAAATGGTATTTCAGCTGAAGATATAAAGCAAGCAATCATTTCATCCTAAGTTAACATACTTGTCTGATTGTGGACCAAAACAGAATTGAAAGGTCTTTTCTTAATCTCTGATTATGGAAGATGCTTTGAAACCTGGTTACAGAAGTAACATTGGCATTTCATAGAATCATAGAACAGTTACAGCTGGAAGAGACCTTGAAGATCATCGAGTCCAGCCTTTGTCCTAGCCCTATCAACCTATTTTATTTATTTATTTAACATCAAGATTTATCTCTTTTATAATTTACAGGTAAGTTTTTAATAACTTTTCAGCAGCAGTGTTCCTGAAAATAGTACATGTGTACACCTCTAGGATGCTTGAACACTAAGGCCATCTTCATATAAGATACAAACAGTGAAATGGAGGAATCTATGTTCAAATTTGCAAATTTAAATTCAGATGGTATATTATGCTTCAAGGGAAATAAATAGGGAAATTTTTTCCCATCTGATTCATCTGTATTTTTGTTACTTCAGAGCAGCTACTACTCCATACACAGCTCCTTGAAAGGCCTTACTGAAGTGATGTCAAGTGGGTTAGGCTGAAATTGCCAGTTTAAATCATGATACAGTTTCAGAAATACAGGGAATTCCAATGGTTTGCATTCAGAGTGGTTTATTAGCAGCTTATGAGGTAGTTTTAATGTTGCAATGATACTTGAAGTTACTGCACATTGCAGGCAGGGGTTAACTTGATCCTGCACACATTGCTGACCAGATCTGACAGTTTATTTAGAGGTGTGAAGCAGTGTATAGAGCTGTGATAGGACAAATAAATCAAAAGAAATGTATCACTTTCAAATCTTGTACTTACGCATTCTCTTTTCCTGTGAGTTCATATCTAAGTAAAGGTAACATCAGGAGCTTTTTTCCCCCAAAATGTTCTGAAGTGCTGTTCAGCTAAGGCCTGGCAGTATTGTTACAAAGTAAGCAGCTCTTTTACCCCAGTGGTTTTGCATCACACCTTTATTTCACAAGATAGTCAATGTAAATACATCCTTTGGACCTTAACCTTGCAGATGTTCATGCATAACATTTGCTAGTGACAGACACTGATAATGTAATCACATATAGTAACTGTAAACTAGGTATATGGAGAGTGTAAATGCTATGAACATAAATTTGCTAGTGATGTAATTGACAGTACAAGGGGCTGCTAATCCTTTTAAACATTGTTTTGTTAAACAATGGTCAAATAGCTATATGGTTGTTGCTGTAAACTATATATTTCTATCTTGTCTAAATATATATTTAGAATTATAGAGTCATGTAGGTTGGAAAGAACCTTCACAGTTCATGTACTCCAAAGTAGTTGGACTAGAAAGCAATTAGAGCAGGTTGCTCTACCTATTAAGTTAATCCACTAGCAGTTTACTCATCCCTCTTATTTAGCACTTAACCTTGATATTGAGGGGAGGTTTGAAAGGAAAAGGAAGTATAAGAATTTCAAGAAAGACAATTTCTGAAAATATTTTTTTTTTAAAGGATTGTTGCATTTTGCATCCTGGAGTTTTCTGTAATTTAGTATTTTGAAGTGCCTGCCCATTTCCACCTCCTTGATGCCCTTCTGTTCCTGAATCTGTCATTAACTGATTGCTTGTTAGGTAGAATAAACTCTTTCAGTCTCAGTTTGATTAAAAATACAAGGGTTGAGGATTTTTTCCCATGACAGGTAGCAAACAATGCTTTGCTGTGTTACTTGTGCCATGCCTGTGTGCAACTTCCATTTACTAGTGCAAGGTAGAACAGATGGCAGGAGTGTGCAGTGGTGACACCTGTCACAGGCTGAGTGACTTTTGTATGGGGATATTCTGGTGGTCTTGTAGTTTCCTGAGACCTGGTGGAGTGTGCCTTGCCCCAAAGCGGCAGGCACCTGTGCATTATTGCCATTAGCTGTTTCATTGCTCCTTAGGACAGCAGGCAGTGTCTGCAGACAAATTAGTATGCAGTTTGCATGGCAAAGGCTGTGGAGTTTAAGGTCCTAAGAGGAGTGAGGAAGACAATACCAAAATCACAGCTCTTGAATTCAGAAGATTCAGCTTGCTCTGGGAGTTGCTTGGGATGATCCCATGGGAAGCTGCCCTGGAGGGCAGAGGAACCCAGGAGAGCTGGCTAATCTTTAAGCACACCTCTTCAGGGTGCAAGAGCTGTCCCTACATGTCAAGGAGGAATGTCAGAAAGGCAAGCATAGATGAACATGTGGCTCCTGACTGAGCTCAGGCATGAAAAGGAAATACATTGATGGTGGTAGCAGGGACAGGCTACATGGAAGGGACACAAGACATTGCCCATTCATGTAGAAATGGAGTGAGGAGGGCCAAAGCTCAGCTGGAGCTGACACTAGCAAAGGAAGTGAAGGACAGCAAAAAATGTCTAAGTATATTGTTGGAAGAAGAAAGTTTAGGGATGGGGTGGGCCTGTTGCTCAGTGTGGCAAGGCTCAGAGGAGACTTTACTGCTGCCTAGTGCCGTGTCACTGGAAGATACAGCAGAGCAACACTCTTCCCATAGTTACACAGTAATGGGACAAAAAGTAATGGACGTAAGTGACAACATAGGAAATTCTGATTAGATATTAGATTTTTTTTTCTTTTTGTAATAGTAATGATCAAATGCTCCAGAATGTTGTGTGATATTCAATACTTAACTGGCCATGGCTCTGAGTAACCAGCCTGATCTACTGTAGAGTTGCTTTGACCAGGGGATTTGCACAGTTAACTTCTGGATCACCTTCCAATCTAAATCATTCTAAAACTCTATGAAACCTGTGTGCTGGGTGGGAGAAGGAAGACTTAGGAATTGCAATATGAATAACACAACAAAATAAACAGTAACTGAAGGCATAGAATGGTGAAATTTAATGTTTTTTCTTTCAACAATTATTTTTCAAGAAGTTTATTGCAGAAAATAACTTTGAAATAAATATTTTTTTCTTATAGAATGTAAATGGGATGAATTTCAATTTAGCATTGCTTTTGCAAATTTCCTTTTTTTTTTCGTGTTTGTTTTAATTGTCTGAGTAATCTTAGCCACACTATTTTATTTTTGTTTGGTCTTTCTTGTAAACACAAAAATCCTTTTTATTTTTATACATAAAAGTTTCTGAATATCTGTAGAAAAAATGAAGAATGCTTAACACTGTATTACTTAGCAAAAAACAGAGTGACTCATTAGTGGTTCATAAGTTCCAAACTAATTGATTTTTTTTTTAATCCACTGAGATTGCTTTAAACAATAATCAGTTCTGGCCATACTTTGGGTATCGAAGTGGAAACCATGTATAAGCAAAGTTCTGAAAAAAATTTGTAACTTTAGTCATTCCATGGCATAGAGAAAGTAACACTAAAGAAATGAGAATGTTTAATGCTACATGGCACTACTGTGGGATGAGACCTGTTGAGCAGAAAAGCTTGGTTTCGAAACATAACACTTTCTGCCTGAATGCCACCAGCAGCTTCACAAGTATAAGTAAGCTCTCCACTAAAGAGCATCATGGTCACACTTGAGATTCTAAATCCATGTCATTATTCTAGACTGTGTTTCTGAAGAAAGATTCATTTGCTGTGTAGTGAAGGAGCTTTTAGGAATTGCTTTTAAGTGACTTTGATTAACCTCAACAAGAGCTTAAAATACTTCAGTGTTAGAACTTTTCACACAAGTTTAAGATTCCCATAAATAAATCAAGGGAGAAAAGAATCAGAAAACCATAGCATCTATGGGGTGGTAGTGTAAACTAAAAGATCTACAAACCTATAATTAATGGAATTATCTTCTGTTACAGAATTATTACAAAACCAAAATCCTCTCTGAATAAAATGGTCCATTATGCAAACATGTATAAATGTACACCCATAAAGGTGTGTGTATAGGTATATATGTATATATGTATCATTGTGTATATAATTTCTGAACTTTTGATGTGACTTCAGAAGCTAAAATCTAGCAAAGGAATTAATGAAGGCACATTGATGAGCATCAAGTTCATTGAATGTCAAATTGTGTTATTTCCCAAATGTTAAAATAGTACTTAATAGCCTTTGATGCAGCAAAATAAAGTAGATGTTTTCTTTGATATGCATGTACAGAACAAAGATGGCTTTGAAGTTTGTTTTTGTGTATTCCTTCAGCAGCAAAAACCTGACATACGATTGTAAACTTAGGTTATTTGAAAGTACAAAAGCACATGAGACTTAAAAGGAAAAGTAGGACAATTTTCTTGACAGAAAAGTGATGCTACCTCTAGTGTCAGTGATGTTAATTGACTGTACTTGAACTTCCTCAAGACTTCAGGTGATTAGTTTGTTTAAACTAACAGGATATTAATCATGAATAGGCTTTATAAATCATAAATGATGTAGAGAAATAATAAAATGCAGTTGACAAAATGATTTAAAAGTGACCTCCGATTTGTTTTGGGTATTGCTATTGTTTGTAGATCTTTGAGAACACCAGCCACCAACCACTATACAGCAAAATGCAGTATGTCCCTTTTGCACAGTCTGAAGAGGGACACAGAAATTTATACATCTCCTTACCTTGGATTAATCTTTTTTGAAGTATGTAAACAGGTGTTTGAAAGTGTATGTCTCCTCCACAAAGATTAAAAGTAAATCAGAAAAAACACCTCCCTTACAGCTCTGCATTTATTAGATATGATCCCCAAACCTTCTGTTCATTATTTCTACACCTTATACTTTGTATTTGGTAATAAAATATACTTTTGTTTCAGAAGCCATTGCTAAACTTTCTGTATGACAGCCAAATGGCTCTTCAGATTCTCTACCTCTATTGCAAATCAGCACAAATTCACAAGTGTTTTAAATTTACTTTGTGATGACTGATGAAAATATGAAATGTATTTCACTTCTCTTATGTCCCTATATCCAAAGTCTAAAATCAAAGCAAGCTTCTGGTGGTCAAGCAGTACCTGGAAAAACAGCTGCTTTAGGATTTTAGTTAAATCATGGAAACAAACCACAAAACTAAGTAATGAGGGGTTTGGTTTTTTCTATGGTAGATCAAGATGGCAATGCAGGCACACTTCTAGGTACTATTCAGGCTTGTTGAATATATGGTTTCTAACAATTTTATTCATTTAGTCTTGGTTTAAACACTTCCTTAAAGCATTATTAAATAATCTTGGTTACTGAGTACTTGAATACTCTGGTTGGAAGAAACTAGGGTAGAATTTATGCTTAAATGAAAGAGTGGAATAGTGAATCAAATCAAGAAAACATGACTTATGTGTCATTTGAAGTATGTTTGTCATTGAATGAGAACTGATCCAAAAACATGGAAGTTACATATGGTACAACAAAGAAAAAAAATCAAGGTCTGCAAATATAGTTCCTATCCTAGAAAAATATCTCTGTAATAAAAACATGTTGGTAGTAGACCCAGGTTTACATTCTGTTTTAGATGCTTAGAAGATTACTTCAACTTAAAGGTAAAAGACCTCAATGAGATGAAAAGTTAAATCAAAAGATTGTTATCCTGAATTCTCAGTGGAAACTCTTGTCCTACATAATTTTTAACAAGTTTTTCTTTGATCTTTTTTTATTTACAAAGGGTATTAATAGTGAATGCAAATTTTAAAGCTAAAATACTCCTATTAATTCCACAATTTATACTTAGGGCTTTAAATTATTGGAAGGGCTTTAAACTAGGTATGAAGACGGGAGGGGACACAACTAGGGTTGTTAAGAATAAGTCCAGAGAAAGCATATCAAGGCCCATAGGATGGTGGACTATCGAGGAACCTTCCTCTTCTATTTCAACTGGGACAAGGGATAAGTGTTTAAAAATCATAGAGACAGCTGAGATGGGCCTGGTAGGAAACAGGGCCCACACACACAAAAAGGTGTTGAAGTCAGTGGCCAATCTTAAGCATTATTCTTCCATAGCTTTTGATAAATATATATATGTATGGCTAGGCTTCGTGAACAAAGATCCAGTGAGGGCTCCACCCACGCTCCTCATCAGCGCCTTTTCCAAGCGCGCTGATAAAAAGAGGATAGTG
>VWZO01015752.1:21842-33474 GCA_013396975.1 Bucco capensis
CCCCTGCCCCCTTCAGCTCTTGCTCAGCATTCAGCAGCTCCCCTCTGGCTCTGCTCTTCTGCAGCCTAAGCAGTCCCAGGCCTCTCAGCCTTTCCTCCTGCCACAGCTGCTCCAGTGCCCTCAGCATCTTGCCAGCCTCTGCTGGACTCTCTGCAGCAGTTCCTGGTGTGTCTGGAGCTGGGCAGCCCACAACTGGCCCCAGCACTGCAGCTGTGGCCTCAGTGGGCAAAGCAGAGAGGGAGGAGAACCTCCCTTGACCTGCCTGTCACACTCTTCTCAAGGTACCAGCCACAAACTCCATCCACAGACCAATGGGACCCCTGAACCTCCTCCAGATGAGCCCAAGCCACACTTCCCATGTCCCTCAGTGACTCACATTGGCTGAGAGGGTGCACCTGACGACAGCTTCATCCCCCTCCATGTCATCATCCGAGGCCTCATCCCGCACCTCGCCGTAAATGTCCTCATCCCCTTCCTGAGAGAGAAGAGCTTTCCTAAGTGGCTTTGGTATGCATCAAAGAGAAGCATTTCCTTGACAGAAATGGATCTGGCAGCTCCTTCCTGACAGAAAACAGCTTCCCTTGTGCTTTTAACCGGACTCTCAGGTGCCAGAATGATTTCTGCCCTCTGCAGAGAGCTTTCACCAGTGACTCCTCCAACCACCTCATCTTTGTCTCTTCACATCCTCTCAGCCTCTTCCCAAACACAACCCCAGGGAGTGTTTGGAGGAGACACTTCCAACCAGCACATCTGAACTTCTCCCTTCCAATCTGTCAAGTCTTCCCACGAGCTCTAAATGTCACCATCTGTCTCCCACCCCACTGACTCACCAGAAGCCTTGGATTAGCAGGAGAAGCAACAAAGCCTCCCCAAGCCAGCAGGCAGCAGCTCAAATAATCCAATTTCTCCTTCCAGCCCAAGCCAAATGGCCACTCCCCAACAGGACTGAGTGCAACAGGACAAGCACAGTGCTGGTGGAGCAGCTCAGAGTGCCTGGGACAGGGCAGAGCCTCCCCTGCCCCTCTGCAGCCTCTCATACCTCCTCGTCGGATTCAAACTGCACATTCACTCCGTAGGTCTCATCAATGTTGTCATCTGCAAGGGAGAGGGGAGCTCATTCAGCCCCAAATCTGGCTGCCACACACTTGCTTCACAGCTCCACGTGCCCACCCACACCTCTTCACATCCAAAAGATGAAAAGAAAGTGCTTTAGGGGCTTGAAAAGTGTCCCACACTTTTTTTCTGGCTCCTCTGTGTGCAAACACTACCCTCGAGTAAGGCTGCTTTGGCACCAGCAAGGTGCTTTCAACACCACACCTGCCCACAGCCATGCTCTGGATCTCCCTGTCTCCTCCACAATCCCATAGCCATGCTCTGCATCTCCCTGTCTCCTCCACAACCCCATAGCCATGCTCTGGATCTCCCTGTCTCCTCCACAATCCCATAGCCATGCTCTGCATCTCCCTGTCTCCTCCACAATCCCATAGCCATGCTCTGAATCTCCCTGTCTCCTCCACAATCCCATAGCCATGCTCTGCATCTCCCTGTCTCCTCCACAATCCCATAGCCATGCTCTGAATCTCCCTGTCTCCTCCACAATCCCATAGCCATGCTCTGCATCTCCCTGTCTCCTCCACAATCCCATAGCCATGCTCTGAATCTCCCTGTCTCCTCCACAATCCCATAGCCATGCTCTGCATCTCCCTGTCTCCTCCACAATCCCATAGCCATGCTCTGAATCTCCCTGTCTCCTCCACAATCCCATAGCCATGCTCTGCATCTCCCTGTCTCCTCCACAATCCCATAGCCATGCTCTGAATCTCCCTGTCTCCTCCACAATCCCATAGCCATGCTCTGCATCTCCCTGTCTCCTCCACAATCCCATAGCCATGCTCTGAATCTCCCTGTCTCCTCCACAATCCCATAGCCATGCTCTGCATCTCCCTGTCTCCTCCACAATCCCATAGCCATGCTCTGAATCTCCCTGTCTCCTCCACAATCCCATAGCCATGCTCTGNCTCTCCCCATCTTTCTGCCAGAGCCTTGAAGCACTGCCAGGCTGCACTGAGCTCTCCCTGGAGCCTTCTCTTCTCCAGCCTCAACAAGCCCAACTCTGTCAGCCTGGCCTCCCAGCACAGAGCTTGCAGCCCCTGATCCATTTCATGGCCTCATTAGAGAATGAAGGAGATGCTGGGGATGTGTCTATCTGCACATTAGCAAAGACTTTGAAACCATTTCTGACAGCATTCTTCTGGAGAAATGGACTGCTCATTGCTTGGATTAGTGAAAGCTTTGCTCAGCAGAGTGCCCAGGAGGCCAAGAAAGCCAACAGCATCCTGCCTTGGATCAGCACTAGTGTGGCAGCAGGAGCAGGGCAGGGATTGTCCTCCTGCACTGGGCACTGGGGAGGACACAGCTCCAATCCTGGGGTCAGCTTTGAGTCCTTCACTCCAAGAAGGACATGGAGGTGCTGGAGNCTCCTTGTCCCCCCCATAGTCGGTGATCTTCTTGCCCAGGTTGACCAGCACGTGGTAGCGCGTGTCGTCGGTCTGGCCCAGCAGCAGGTCAATCTCCTTCCTCCTCTCCTTGTCACGCAGCTTCTCGTTCTTCAGCACTGCCAGCACCTCGTCAGCAGCTCCACACAGGATATCCCGGGGCTGGCCAAAGAGAAATGGGCCACAGGGAGAAGACATTGGCTACCTGAAGAGGATGGGCTCAGTCCTTCCTACTTCACAGAATCAGGGAACGGTTTGGCTTGAAGAGATCTTTCAAGCTCATCTAGTCCAAGCAGGGACATCTCCACCAGAGCAGGTTGCTCACAGCCCAAACAACCTGACCTGGAATGGTTTCAGGGATGGGACATCTCCCACCTCTCTGGGCAACCTGGGACAGGCTCTCACCACCCTCAGTGGAAAACATTTCTTCCTTTCCTCTAGTCTAAATCTTCTCTTGTAGTTTCAAACCCTCAGCCCTTGTCCTGTCCCNAACTCCCTGGAAAGAGGCTGGAGCCAGGTGGGGGTTGGTCTATTGTCCCAGGTAACAACTCTCAGGATTCATGGAAACATCCTCAAGCTGTGTCAGGGGAGGTTTAGGTTGGACATGAGGAGGAACAACTTCCCAACAGCATTATCAAGACCTGGCCCAGGCTGCCCAGTGTGGAGTCACCATCCCTGGAGGGGTTGCCAACCCATGCTGATGTGGTGCTAAGGGAGATGGTTTAGTGGTGACCTGGCAGTGTTAGGTTAAAGGTTGGACTTGATGATCTCAAGAGGCCTCTTCCAACCAAAATGATTCTATGTTTCTCTGATTCCATACAGGCACCAAAAGGTGCCCCCCAGTGAAAGCACCTGTGCAACATCCCCAAGCCCAAAAGCCATCCCATGGCATTACAGCAGAGGATGAAAACCTCCAAGGGCAGAATCCTCTGCCAGAGCAGGGCCACCCAAGCTGAGGCATCCCCATGCTCACCTGGTCCCCAAGAGCTGCCTGGATGAAGCTGAGCAACACCTCGTAGGTCTCCCGGGTCTCCTTGGTTTTGGGTTTGTAGATGATGCCAACCATCTCATCGATGCCTTCCGAGAGCAGAGTGTAACCCTTCATCTTGTTGATGTCATGCCTGTCCTCATCACGCTTCCTTCTCCTGGAGAGAGAGAGGAGAGCACCTGGCTCAGCCCTGCACTGAGCCCTCTAAGCCCAGCTAGCCTCTTTACTTGAACAATAAAGGAAAAAACCTGACAGTTTTAAATGTTTCACTTCAGTTTGAGTTTCTGGAAATGACTCAAAACAAAGAAAATTATGGGAGGCCACAGCTGCAGTGCTGGGGCCAGTNCTGCTGGGCAAGGTGCTGGGGTGAGGCTGCTGGAGCAGGGGGGTTGCACTGGCTGATCCCCACAGCTCCCTTCCCATCCTCACCACGCTGGGATTTGGGGATTCTACATCTATGTCTTCCAAGTTGGCAATCTAGGATCTGCAGCCCTGTGCTCACACCACCAAAACATTTCTACTACAAGACATCCCCCACACCTCTGCATTCTCCCTTCAAGCCCTACAACAAACCAAGGATGCATCACTCACACACACCAATAACCAAGGTAACTGCACAGCATGTTTCTGAGGCAAACACTGTTTCAATCAGGGCTTTGCAGCCCTCAGCTCTCAACCTGCACTCACTTGGCTCGCCTCTCCTCCTGCATCTGGGGTTTGGTTCTCTGAGCCTTGTCCCCCATCCGAGTCCCTTCCAGTTTGCCCACCAAGGACAGGACTTCTCCTGTGGGTTCATCCCGGCGTGTCCGGTCGATCAGCGAGCGGTCAGCTTGGAGCACAAGATTGGAGTTCTGGGAGGAGAAAGGAGAGGAGCTGCTGGGGAGCTGAAGGTGGCTGGTGGGCAGCTGAAGGTGGCTGGTGGGGAGCTGGTGGGAAGCTGGAGGGGAGCTGGAGGGGGCTAGTGAGGAGCAGATGGGGGCTAGTGAGGAGCTGATGGGGGCTGGTGGGGAGCTGATGGGGGCTAGTGAGGAGCTGATGGGGGCTGCTGGGAAGTTGAGGCAGCCTCTGCTGTGGGTCCTGCCGTGGGGCTGATCAGGGCTGTGGGTCCCACCATGGGGATCAGCATCCCCCAGGTCCCACAGCAGCTTGGCAACCTCCACACATACAGCACTTGTCTTCCTATGACATATTCCGTGTTGCTCGATACACAACTCATTTGCATTTTAACTATCCCGGGGGGTTAATGAACTCCCCTACTAGGCGCGACTTTAGGATTTAATCTGGGCTGAGCTACTCGGCTCCATCCTGGGGCTTTTACAGCTCAGAGAACCGGCACCAGGTGCTGCTATCCCTCGGTGCCTGGAAAATCCCGACTGAAGGGTAAAAAGGTCTGGAAAAAACCCTTCCCGGGGGGGGTTCAGTGCTCCGAAAGGGAGAGCCCGGGGCCAGGACAGTGCCGTGACACCGAGCTCTCCTCAGGTAGGCCGCTCTCGCGGGAAGAATCCGGGCCACCACGGCCTGGGGATGGGTTTAATGGCACCCTCTGTGTTAACGGGACCGGCGAAGAGGAGGGCAGAGACCAGGGCCCGGTGAGGGGAGAGACTCACCGCCTTGTACTCGTACTGCAGGCTCCGAGCGGTCACGTCCGCCATGGCGCCGCCGGGCCTGAGGCCACTCCGCCACCACTCACCGGATCAGGCCTCGGCACGCAACTTCCGGTACAAACCGGAAACGACTCCCAGCCCTGCCGAGCGCGCGCGCGCGCGAGACAGAAGTGCTTCCGGTGCGCAGGCCGCGCTGGGAGCCCAGGGAGGCTCTACCCAGCATGCACAGCGGGGGCCTCAGCTACCACCCTTGGACTGCAGCTCCCAGCATGCACCACGCCGCTAAGGCAGGGCACTCTGATTGGCTGACAGTGGCCCCCGCGCGCCGCTGCTCCCGCCTCCCCCGTACGCAAACATGGCCAGGATTGGCTCAGCCGCGCCACTCCGCCCCTCCCTCCGCGCGCTCCGATTGGACAGTTGAGGCTTCCAAAGTGGCGAGAGCTGGTAGGAGGAGTCAGCTCCTGCCGCTTCCGATTGGCTGTGCCTAGAGCAGGCCCCGCCCTATGGAACCGTTATGTGTGGGAAAAGAGCTTTAACCTCGGCGAGTTGCGAGAGTTAACCTAGCGGTGCCGCTGAACCATGGCCTCGGCAGCGCAGCTCCAGGGCTCTGACACCCCGCCAGTGATGGGGACTCCACCACTGCCCTGGGCAGCCTGGGCGAGGCCTGGATAACCCTTTGGGGAAGAAAGGATTCCTCATATCCAATCTAAAACTCCCTTGGCACGACTTGAGGCTGTTTCCTCTTGTCCCATCACTTGTTCCTTGGGAGAAGAGACCAAGCCCCACCTGGCTGCAAGCTCCTTGCAGGGAGTTGCAGAGAGAGCTAAGGTCTCCCCTGAGCCTCGTCTTCTCCACACTAAGCAAGCCCAGTGCCCTCAGCTGCTCCTCAGCACACTTGTGCTCCAGAGCCCTCCCCAGCTTCCTTGCCCTTCTCTGCACACACTCCAGCATCTCCATGCCCTTCTGGGAGTGAGGAGCCCAAACCTGACCTCAGGATTGGACCTGTGTCCTCCCCAGTGCAGGNGGCCCAAACCTGAGCCCAGGATTGGACCTGTGTCCTCCCCAGTGCAGGAGACAATCCCTGCCCTAGTCCTGCTGCCACACTAGTGCTGATCCAAGGCAGGATGCTGGTGGCTTCTTGGCCACCTGGGCACTCTGCTGCCTCAGCTTCAGCTGCTGCTGACCAACTCTCCAGGTCCTTTTCCTCTGGACACTTTACAGCCACTCTGCCCCAAGCCTGGAGCACTCATGGGGTTGTTTTGCCCCAAGGTCAGGAGCCAGCACTTGGCCTTGTTGAACCTCATCCCATTGCTCCAGCCTGGCCAGATCCCTCTGGAGAGCCTCTGCCCCTCCAGCAAATCAACACTTCCACCCAGTTTGGTTTCCACTGCAAACTTTTTAAGGATGCACTCAATCCTCTGATCCAGATCAATAAAGATATTAAACAGGATTTGCCCCAACACTGAGCCCTGAGGAACACCACTTATGAGCAGCAGCCTTCTTCTCACATCCCTGCCCCTAGCCACGTGCTCTGACCTCAGCCATCATTTTGGGTGAGGGGTCCAGGCCCTGCCATACCATGTCCCCAAAGCCCAAGGGGTGCCACTGGTTCCAGGTCCTCCTCTCCTCCACATACATTCTCCACTCAGAGCTCTTCAGCTACAGTTTCCTGGCTGGCCTCCAGCACTGCCAGCAGCTCCACAGCCACAAGCACCTCTGGGTGGGCTACCTTGTCCCTCTGCTGTCCCCCAGGCTGCTGGAGCCATGGCCTCCCATCCCTTGCCCACTCACAGCTCTCCCCAGGCCTCCACTGCCCATGGGGTCAGGACACAAGGTGTGCATGGCTCTGCCCTGAGGACAGGTGTGAGGAGAGCCATGACTCTCTTGTTGTCCCGTGGTGCCCCAAGGAGGACTCTAGTCACCACCACATTGTCCCTGTGGTCCTCTACCTGCTCCGAGGAGTCCTGTGGTCACCCCATGGCCAATTCCCTGTGCCCCAAGGAGCACTCTGGTCACACCCACATTGTCCCCATGAGCCTCCTTATAGAATCCTAGAATNCTTCTCTTGCTGCAGCCCAGGATGCCATTGTGCTTCTGGGCTGCCAGCGTGCACTGTTTGCTCATGGCCAGCTTCTCAGCCACCAGCACCCCAAGGCCTTTTCTGCAGGGCTGCTCTCCATCATCTCATCCCCAGCCTGGATTGATAGTGGGGATTGTTCTGACCCAGGTGCAGGACCCTGCACTTGTTCTTGTTGAAGCTCACAGCCCTCCCCTGTGCCTCAGGGAGCCCTCAGTCACCCCACACTGTCTCCACAGTACTCCCCACGTCCCAGAGAATCCCCATGTCACCTCTACATTGTTCCCATGGTTCTCTTTGTACCCCAAGGCACCCCCTGGTCACCCCACATTGTCCCTATGGTCCTTCCCACGTCCCAAGGCACCCCCTGGTCACATCCATGTTGTCTCCACAGTCCTCTGGCACCCTAAACATGGTCCTTGTCACCCCTACATTGTCCCCATGGCCCTCCTCATGTCCCAGGGGGTTCTGTGGGGACTCCTGTGCTGTCCACACAGCCCTCCAGTGCCCCAAGGGGTGGCCCAAGGAGTCCCCTGGCAACAGGGCATGGGTGAGCAGAAGGCAGCATCCTCCTGGCCCTGCTGAGCCCCATGGCAACTGCTAGCCAAGGCTCTCCCCCATGCCAGGTGGCACTGGGTGGTTCTGGGCACGTGCCAGTGGTGCAGGAGGTGCCTGTGGAGGGGTCACAAGGAGGGAGTAGCAACCATGAGCAGTGCAGCACAGCTGGGAGGGTGCCACAGCAGGCAGAGAGGAGCTTTGGGGGACACGTGTTAGGCACAGCAAGGGGACAAGTGTCCCTCCAAACTGCTGAAGGCCATGCTGCTGCTGGAGGATGAGCCCATGAGCCCTGCAGACCACCAGCAGGTAGGTCCCTGTCTGAGGGAGGGTGCCTGGGCACCTGGGAGGGCTCTGGGGACATCCTGGTGCCCGTTGGGTGTTGTGGCACTGGCTGAAGCATCCTCATCCCCTTGTTGCCCAGGCTGTGTGCCCAAAGCAGGATCTGCTTGCCAACAGCCTGGATTCAGTGGCCAGGGAGAAGAGGGAAGGCTAGCATGGGAATGGGCATGGAGATAGGTGCTGGGCATCTTGGGTGCCCTCATAGGTGCCTGTGGGCAAGGAGGCCAGTCCCTGTGGGTTCCCAGCCAAGGACATCCAGCAGCCTGAGGAGCAGAGGTGCTCCTGCCAGCTGTGCCCAGGTTGATGGTTCAGGAGGTGCCCACTCCCCACTCAATGCCATTGTCTCACCCACAGGGATCTCCTCCTGGACCTTTCCCTGTGAGGCCCAGCTCCAGCCCCACCATCCATCCCAGGGACCCTATCTGCTGTGCCCACCCAGTGCCCATGCTGGAGCCTTAGAGCACCCTGGAGAGGCTCTTCCTTGGGTGAGTGCCAGGCACAGGGTGGGCAGGACACAGCAGGATGACAGCCAGGGGACAAGGGGACATGAGCAGAGCCTCACTCACCCCCCATGTCCCTCCCAGAGCCACTCAGCTGTGTGCCAGGAACCTACAGTGCACACCAGGGGCCTCAGCCTGCTCCATCACTGTGTGCCCACCTGCATGGTGCCCATCCTGCCCTGGCTCTTCCAGGTATGCCACTGGTGCAGAATGGTGTCCCCTCATCCCATGGTGCCACCCTGGTCACCTCCTTGTTAGCTCAGCCCTGATGACCCTCTGCCCAGGCCCTGACCAACCCTTCCTGGGCACTGCAGGAGTGGTGCTGAGCATGGGGTGGGCACAGGGCTGCCTTGCCAAGGTGCCCCTCAGAGTCCTGCCCACCCTCACTGTGTCCCCTAGCCCCCAGGCCACCTCTGGAGCCCCATGGTGCTGGAGATTAGCCAGGCTTTCACCCATCAGGCTTTCACCCATCACTGTGCCAACCTAAGCCCCCTGTGCCCCCAGCACCTGCTGCTGAACCCCAGGCTGTGCCCTCTGGTCAGGAGGTGATCCCTGGCACAGTGGGCAGGGGGCTGCTCCCCACCTTTCCAACCCCCTGCCAGTCCCTCTTTCCAGGGGCCTGGATCCATCCTGCTCCCTGGCACAGGCCAGCCCTGATGCCGCCAGCATGCTGGCACTGGTGACACAGCTCAGTGTCCCCTGCAAGGCAGGAGCTCGCTGCCCCGTGTCCTCATTATCTCTGCCCTGCTAATTGAGTGGGTGCTGATGCCAGCCCCTGGGACAGTGCCCTGCTGGGGTTGCCCTGGCAGGGATGTCCCCAGGATGGGGTTTGGTGACAGGCTGCCTTCCCCCTCCAGTTCCTGGTGCTGTGCTTGGGCACCCAACCCTGCCATCATGCCAACAGTGCCTGCTTGGCACTCATCACCCTCCTCTCCTTCCTCCACCTCAAACAGGCACTGCTCTGCCAGCCCCTGCCTGAGCTCCAGCACCTTCTCCAGTGCCTGCTGGAGGGCATGCAGCATTGGCAGAGGCAGGTACCCAGGCTAGAGAGGAGCCCCTTGCCCCCTGCCCACCCTCTGCCAGTTCTGCCAGCTGCCATGGCAGC
Organism: Bucco capensis; assembly: GCA_013396975.1. Lineage (NCBI taxonomy): Eukaryota > Metazoa > Chordata > Aves > Piciformes > Bucconidae > Bucco > Bucco capensis. The sequence goes on from VWZO01015752.1 coordinate 31,509, forward strand.
AGCACTGCCTCAGCACTGCCAGCTCTGAGGAGCAGGGGCAGGTACCTCCCTGCCCCGCGGTGCTGCAGCTGGGCCAGATGCCAGGCAGAGCTGCCAAGTGTCCCGTGCCACCCGTGCCCCAGTGGTTTGGTGACAGGGAGTCTGGTGAGAGCTGGCACAGCTCCATGGCCCCATGCCAGGGCTGGGATGCTCTGCCTCTAATGCCTTTATTCCAGCCGGCTGCGCAGGCACAAAGCAGGCACCAGCTGCCTGCTGCCATCCCTGCCCCTTGCCACGGGCAGCCAGAGGGCACTGAGGACAGGGGGGTGGGCACAGAGGTGGGAAAGCCACGTGGGCATGTCCTGAACCTTCCTTCATGCTCTTCTGGCTCTCCTCACAGCTCCTGAGCCTTCACACTGCGGCCTAGCTGCTGAGGGAGCCATCGGGCACTGTGCCACCCACAGAGCTGCATGCACCCAGGGGAGACCCTGCCAGGCCCCTGGCACCCACTGTGGGCACCCTGACACCTGCTCTCCCCTCAGCTGAAGGTGCTGGGCCAGCTTCTGGGGCTGGCACGGTTGGATGCCCTGGGACACCTAGCACTCACCAAGGGCATGGAGGAGCTGAAGGATGCTGCCCAGGAGGTGGGTCACTGGGAAATGGTTGCCATGGCTGGCACACCCCAAGGTGCCCACAGCCCTGTGGGTGAGCCCTGGGGCCTGCTCCCCCCCACAGGCCACAGCCTTCTCCTCCTCCCCAACACCATGTTGGGCACCCAGCACCTGCCAGCCAAGGAGTCCGTGAGCACCAGGCCATGAAGGGCACTCAGGGAGGGTCTCACCGTGTCCCTGAACTGGGCTGAGCAGAGCCCAGTTAAGCTGGACTGGGCCGAGCTGGGTCACGCTGAGCAGAGCCTGGTTAAGCTGAACTGGGCCGAGCTGGGTCACACTGAGCAGAGCCTGGTTAAGCTGAACTGGGCTGAGCTGGGTCACACTGAGCAGAGCCTGGTTAAGCTGAGCTGAGCCTGGTTGAGCTGAGCTGAACTGGGCTGAGCCAAGCCTGGGTATGTTGAACTGGGGTGAACCAAATGGAGCTGGGCTAAACCTGGTTAAGCTGAAATGGACTGAGCTGAGCATGGCTCAGTCAAACTGGGACAAGCTGGGCTGCACTAAGCCAAGCCTAGTTAAGCTGAACTGGGCTGAGCTGAGCCTGGTGTGGCACCCCAATCATACCCATGGCACCCCTGAGCTGAGCTGAGCTGAACCTGGTAAAGCCAAACCAAACCAGGCCAAGCTGTGCTGAGTCTAGCTGAGCTGAGCCAAACTGGATTAAGCTGATCTGATCCAACCCGATCCAATCTGAACTGATCCGATCCGACCCGATGTGATCTGATCCAACCTGATCTGATCTGACCCAATCCGATCTGAACCGATCCAATCTGATCTGACCCGATCCGAACTGATCCGATCCAACCCGATCTGATCTGATCCGACCTGATCTGATCTGATCCGATCCAATCTGAACCAACAAGATTCAATCTGATCTGATCCAACCTGGTCCAATCCAACCCGATCCAATGAGATCTGATCTGATCCAACTCGATCCGATCTGAACTGATCCAATCTGATCTGACCTGATCTGATCTGATCTGATCCGATCCAATCTGAACTGACCTGATTCAATCTGATCTGATCCAACCCGGTCCAATCCGACCCGATCCAATTAGATCTGATCTGATCCAACTTGGTCCAATCCGACCTGATCCAATGAGATCTGATCTGATCCGACCCGATCCAATTAGATCTGATCTGATCCGACCCGATCCAATGAGATCTGATCTGATCTGATCCAACCCAATCCAATCCGACCCGATCCAATTAGATCTGATCTGATCCAAACCGATCCAATCCGACCCGATCCAATTAGATCTGATCTGATCCGACCCGATCCAATCCGATCTGATCTAATCCGATCCGATCCGATCTGA
>VWZO01015752.1:50931-63449 GCA_013396975.1 Bucco capensis
TAAGCCTGTCCAGGCTCCCGCCGCTATACTCCCATCTCCCGCTATCCCTCCCTGCGACTTCACTTCCGCTTCCGGGACGCGACACAGCGCGTTCCCCCAGCCCACCTCCCTCCCGAAGAGCCAATCAACGCTAGCCTCCCCCCGTCGCCCCGCCTCCCCGCCCCACAGCCACTCACCGTCCGCTGCGCGCACCACCCCTCCTCTTCTCGGCCAATCGCCGCCCGCCGTTCCCCCTCGCGGAGGCGGTGAGTGACAGCCGCTCTGTAAACAAGCCCAGGGCAGGATTTAAAGGGGCCGCGCAGCAATCCCCCCACCTCTCCCCGTAACCGGGACGGGCCTGCCGCGGCTCCCCTGACCCCCGCCGCCAGGCACAGGGGAGACTAACGTAAAGATATACATTATTTTTATTACCTAATTGGCAACAAAGAAAGAATCCCTCCCCCCAAAAACCCCATCCAATAAAATGCCATGGTCGCTTTCACAACCGAGAGGGAGGTGGGAGGGGCACAACCGGGCCGGGGGGAGACTCGCCCCCCCCAATCCCCCTCCCCAATCGGGCCAGGCCTCCCCCAAATATACAAATCCAACCTGACTGAAAAATAAATAGGAATTCCCCAGGGGAGGGAGGGAGTTGCATAGAGGAAGATTTCATTAAAAAAAGGGTATTTTTTTGGTCAAGGTTCATTATTATTATTATTAGTTATTATTATCATTATTATTATTTCTAGTATCTTCCCATGGAAGGACCTAGGACCTGATCGTCGAGATGTGATTAACAAAAATAATTAACCTTCTCCCAATAACTTACAAGAGTTCATCCAAGGAACTTGTGCTTTGTTTTTGGAAGGGGGCTGGGGGTGGGTTAGGTCTCCCTCCTTCCCCCCACCCCTCACCCAGGCACCAAGCTCCGGAGGAGCAGGGTGGGGTGGGAGGAGACCCTCCCTGGGGGTCCCACATCCTGCCTCGACAGCTCACCAGAGGTGCTGGGTTATAGAGGGATGTTGGGGAGGGAGACAGGGTGCTGGCCCCCTCCTGCCTGTACAACTTTGGTCACTAGCTTTTGGGGGGGGCTCCCGGGATGGGGGAGGGTCACGGGGAGGGATCCACACCGGAGACGCTGAGCCCATCACCCTGGGGCTGGCACCGAGCTTTCCGCTCTCCACATCCCCCCCAGGTGCCCCGGGCCAGCGGGAAAGGGGAATGGGCACGGAGAAGGGGCACAGCCTAGCCCCCCAGGAGAAAGCTGAGCCGCTGTCACTGGCACACCACACCTCAGCGCTGGAGAGGGGCTGGGATGCCTATCCCGGGAGAGCCCCGGAGAGGAGGATGAGACCTGAAGCTCCCTGAGCTGAACGAGTGCCATCGGCAGGCTTGGCCAGTGGAGAGTGGTGCCGGTTTCACCGCTGTCTTCACCATCATCCTCACCACCATCATCTCCCCCACCGGCCTCACCACCAGCCGTTTCATTTCAGTACAACTAAGCCAGTCTGGAAAGCAGCAGCAGCAGCAAATCCTGGCTCCTGGCACTGCTGCCACCTCCAGCTCCACCAGGCTTCTTCCAGTACCCAGCACGAGGGCACTGGGGAGCCGCCGAGCCTTTGTTTCCTACCAGGGACAAGGGGAACGGGTCCCTAAAAACCAGGGGCACGCGAGGTCCTTTCCGGCGCGCGCCGGAGGGGCCAGGGTCAGATGGAGTTCTCCAGGGGGCTGTGGTTGCTGCGGCGGGTCAGGCAGTTCCTGTCGCTCAGCAGGCTGGTGGTCTCGTCGGCAGTGCTGGAAGGTTCCGGTTTCTCCGGTAAACTGGGCTCGGGTTTGGGTGCGATGCTGTCAGGGGACTGGGGACAACTGTCCATGCGGGAGGCTGTCAGACCGTTCTGGTATTCCTGCCGGGTGATCTGGGCAAGGGAAAAGGGAAGGGGTGGAGGGGAGGAGTGAGGAGAGGTGCTGGAGCTCAGAATCCCTCAATCTTAGCATAGTAGAGGTGGGAAAGGAGCTGTGGGATGATGCAGCACAACCCCCCTGCCACAGCAGCCTCAGCNCCTGGATCCCACCAGAAGTGTCTCCATCCCTCTCCCCATCCCCACCTCACCTTGACAAACTGCAGGTCGGTGAGGGCTCGGACGCTGAAGTCAGCCACGTACTGGGCACTGCTGCCAGCACTGAGCTGGTTGTTGCTGCCACTGACAGGGGAGGAGACGGAGTCGGAGCGCTCGTGGTAGCTGAGGGAGGCTGAGCGGTTCAGGCTGCTGACGTGGGATGGGGAGCGGATCTCTGAGGGGACAGGACGCAGGAGGTCAGTCACACTGCAGAGCCCAGACCCCGCGGAGGGTTCTAGGCTGCACTGGCAACTCTCTGCCTGCTGGTTAGAGGTTGCTGAGCCCACGGTGACACCAGTGTGGGCTGGACAGGAGAGCTCCATCCCACTGGCTCTGGGGACACAGTGGTGACAAGGAGTGATGGGCACCAGAGATGCTCTGGGTCACCAGCAGAGCCCTGGGCCTGCTATGGCTATTGCCAGCTCCCAGCTCTGCCAGGCAGGGCCAGATTTGATCCCTGCTCAACACCTGCCAACCAGCCCCAACCATGGCCTGGGAATCCAGAGCCCCTCTGGTCCCCCACCTTCAGGCCAGGCACTGCCCAGGGGATGTGGGGATGGTGTCAGCCCAAGGACACTGTAGCAGCCAAAACTGGTGGAGCTGTTGTCCTGTGTGGGGCTAGGGGCAAGATGGGGGTTATGGGGACAAGGACAGCCTGGTGACGTGCTTGGGAAGCTGAGGTGACACCAAGACCACATGCAGCAGGATGGAGAGTGCCACAAGTGTGGGGAGAAGCCACCACACTGGGCTGCTAGTCTCCTGCTCCTCTACAGCAGGACTAGAGAGTGGTGTACTTAGGCATGCAGGACCCTAATGCCACCATGATCAGGGCCAGGTGACACTAAGTGACACCAAGTGATCCTGGGTGACACTGGGCAGCAGTGTGCCCAGCTCTGGTTCCTACACTGGCACCTGCACCATGGCAGGGGCCACATTTCCTCCTCCAGTGGCACTCAGATGGAGGGTGAGGAAGGCAGCAGTGTGAGGAGGCAACCAGGACATGCTCCCAGCACTGGGGTTTGGTTTACCTGGCACCCTGGCAAATGCTGGCCCTTGCTTTGGGGCTGGGCTAGGGCAGAGAGACAGACAACACCACCACACAGATGCAGAGGACAAGGTCAGGAGAAGCCCCTGGGGGGGAAGGACAGAGTGGCTGAGGGTACCTCTGCCCCTCCCAGTGCCCATGGTGACTCCATGCTGCCAAGCCAAGCAGCGAGGGGCAGTGTCTGCCTGCTCGCAGAGCCTGGCAGTGACAGCCCAGAACTGGGGCAGGAGGTTTTCAGGCCTCCACCTGCTTGTTGGACATGCTCAGGTTGTCTCCTTGAGGACAAGCAGTGGCCATGCAGCCCCTCAGGACAGCTTGGGAGGCACTGGGTGGGGGCTTGGAGCCTCCAGCATCTCTTATCCCCACCAGCAGCTCTGCCCATGCTGGCAGCCAGGTGCTTACCTGCAGGGGAGTGGCTGAGGGCCATCACCCCATAATAGGAGAAAGCTCCTGCTTCAAATTTCATGCATTCCTTGCCAGCCTCCACCTCCACCTTGCCCTGAGAGGAAAGATGGCATCAGACTCTGCCTCATGGCATTGGGCTGGATGAGATCCCCTCCCCAATGTGGCAGCCCTCCTGAGGTGATGAGTTACCCAGGGGACCCCCCAACACGTGGCTGGCAGTGCTACCCCATGGTTGGGTACCTGCAGGATGAGGATGAAGTAGTCAGCTGCCTTGTTCTTGCAGTAGAGGAAGTGGCGTGGAGATTTCTTGTCCTCCTCATCAAACTTCAGCTCCTGGATGACATCAGAGTATTTGAGGAGCCGCAGGAGAATCTTCTCTGAGATGAAGTTGGGGGTGAAGAGTGACACCTCTGAGAGGGAGAGGGGAAGGAGCTCAGAGTCACAGTCATAGAATCACAGAATCATGTCATTTCAAGAGACCTCTAGGACCACTGAGTCCAACTGTTACCCTAACACTGCCAGGTCACCACTGAACCATGTGTCTCAGCACCACAGCTCCAGGGCTCTGCAGCCTCTCCAGGGATGGTGACTGCACCACTGCCCTGGGCAGACTGGGCCAATGCCTCACCACTCTTTCAGGAGAGAAATTCTTTGTAATGTCCAGCCTAAACCTCCCCTGACACAACTTGAGGCTGTTTCTTCTCAACCTGTCACTTGTTCCTTGGGAGAAGAGACCAACCCCCACCTGGCTCCAACCTCCTTTCTAGCCTCTCAGGGAGTTGTATAGAGCAAAAGGTCTCCCCTGAGCCTCCTCTTCTCCAGACTAACCAACCCCAGTGCCCTCAGCTGCTCCTCAGCACACCTGTGCTCTAGACCCTTCCTCACCTTCTTCACCCTTCTCTGGACACACTCCAGCACCTCAATGTCCTGCCCCTGGGTCAGAACAATCCCCACTATCAATCCAGGCTGGGGATGAGATGATGGAGAGCAGCCCTGCAGAAAAGGCCTTGGGGTGCTGGTGGCTGAGAAGCTGGCCATGAGCAAACAGTGCACGCTGGCAGCCCAGAAGCACAATGGCATCCTGGGCTGCAGCAAGAGAAGCGTGGCCAGCAGAGCCAGAGAGGTGATTCTGCCACTGCACTCTGCTCTGCTCACACCTCCTCTGCAATACTGGGTCCAGCTCTGGAGCCCTCAACACACAAAGGACATGGAGCTGATGGAGCAGGTGCAGAGGAGGCCACGAGAATGCTCAGGGGCTGCAACACCTCTGCTCTGAGGACAGGCTGAGGGAGCTGGGATTGTTCAGCCTGGAGAAGAGAAGGCTTCAGGGGAACTACTAGTGACCTTCCAGGACCTAAAGGGAACTTCCAAGCAGGCTGCAGAGGGCCTGTTTGCAAAGGCCTGGGGGGAAAGGACAACGGGCAATGGTTTTAAATTGGAGAAGAGTAGATTTAAACTGGATATTAGAAAGAAGTTCCTCCCCGCGAGGGTGGTGGAACACTGGCCCAGGTTGCCCAGGGAGGTGGTTGAGTTCCCATCCCTGGAGGCATTCCAGGTGAGGCTTGCCAGGGCTCTGGGCAAGCTGATGTAGTTGGGGATGTCCCTGGCCACTGCAGGGGGGTTGGACTAGATGAGCTCCAGAGGTCCCTTCCAACCCAAACCAGGCTAGGATTCTATGTCCTTCTGGGAGTGAGGAGCCCAAAGCTGACCCCAGCATTGGAGCTGTGTCCTCCCCAGTGCCCAGTGCAGGAGAACAATCCCTGCCCTAGTCCTGCTGCCACACTAGTGCTGATCCAAGCCAAGATGCTATTGGCTTCTTGGCCACCTGGGCACTCTGCTGCCTCAGCTTCAGCTGCTGTTGACCAACCTCCTCCAGGTCCTTTTCCACCAGCAGCTTTGCAGCTGCTGTGCTCCAGGCCTGGAGCATTTACAGGGTTCTTATGCCCCAAGGTCAGGACCCAGTCCTTGGCCTTGTTGAACCTCATCCCATTGTCCTCAGCCCATTGATCCAGCCTGGCCAGATCCCTCTGGAAAGCCTCTGGCCCTGCAGCAGATCCACACTTCCACCCAACTTGGTGTCATCTGCAAACTTACTGAGGATGCCCTCAATCCCCTCATCCCTCTCCCATCCCTCCAGGTGAAGCTGTGTGTCCCCCATCCCTCAGACTGGTGCCTGGATCAGTCTGAGCCCCATTGACACCCACTCTGAGGCAAAAGCCCATGGTCTGGCCCCAACACCAGCTCCAGGTCCTCAATAATCCTGGAGGCACATTTGCCAGCCAGGGAACAGGAACAGGCCCATCCCTGGAGGGACAGGGACCTGCTGAGCATCCAAGGCTGAGCTGAGCCCCATCCCTTCTAATCTGGAGGGGACAGAGGAGAGGAGAGCAGGACAAGACACAAGCATCCCATAACTTCTGAATGAGCTGGTTGGAGCAACTCCTCCTCAGCATGGGGACAGGAACAGAGCTCCCGTGGCTGCCATGTGGGGATGTGACAGCACATTGAGTCCAAGCAGGGAGCCAGTGCTGCAGAGGTGAGGGGTGCCTGGAGCTGGAGCAGATCTTACCTGTGGAGAGGAAGCGGTGAGCAGCCAGCAGCAGCTGTGGGGAGACCTTCACCTTCAGCTCACCAGTGGGGTCCTTGAAGGCAGAGAAGTCTCTCTTGTTCTTCTGGTTGCCCACCCGCTTCTTGCTGCGGTTGTCGGCTGTGGGGAGCAGGGGGTTAAGGGCTGGGCAGGCAGGAGCCCAGCACAGCATGGAGGAAGGGGAGCCCAAAACCTACTGTAGGCATCTGACTCATCCAGGATCTCAGACTTGATGATCTCCTCGATGACGTCCTCCAGTGTCACCAGCCCCAGCACCTCATAGAAGGGATCTCCCTCCCCTTCGTTGTTCACCTTCTGCACGATGGCCAGGTGGGACTTCCCTGTGGACACACAGCCTGACATGTTGGAAGGGAGAAACACAGCCCAGGGCACCTCCAAAGCCCAGCCCAGCACCCAGAGGTGTCACCAGGAGCAGCCCTTCCCTCCCCAGCAGCTTCCTGGAGAGGAAACAATAAAGCAGTTAAAATCCAAAGGAGCCCATGGGCTGGGCACTAAATCCCAGTGTAATGACAGTCATTAAGGCCATGGCTGCCAGGCTCCAGGTGCCTCCCTGGGGTGAGGTCATGGGCAGGGGCTTCACTGGAGATGGGATGTGTCCCTGGTCACCAGGGTGTGGCATGGTCCCAGGTGAGCACCCACGGGGAACCTTGGGGCCGATGACACAGCCAGAGCTTGGGTTTCTTGTCAGCAACCCTGACCTCTCCCAATTTCCTCCATGACACTGCCAAGATGACCCCAGGCTTGTCCCAGCCTGGAGGAAGTGCTCTGGACACCTGGTGCTGCAGTGGCCACTTCATCCCAGAGCCAAAACATCCGGGGAAAGAGAGCCAAGGGCAGACAGCCACTGCCTGGCCAGCCCCAGCCACAAGCAGGCAGGTCCTTGCTGGCAGGAGAACCTCTCCAGTCCTGAATGAGCAGCTCCTCTCCCTCTGCTGGTCTCACCCCACACAGGCAGGACAGAATCTTAGCACGGTGGGGATGGGAAGGAAGCTCTGGGGATGATGCAGTGCAACCCNACTCTCTGCAGCAGTTCCTTGTGTGTCTGGAGCTGGGCAGCCCACAACTGGCCCCAGCACTGCAGCTGTGGCCTCACTAGGGCAGAGCAGAGGAGGAGAACCTCCCTGCAGCTGCTGCTCACACTCTTCTCCATGCACCCAGCAGACCATTGGCCTTCTTGGCCAGGAGGGCACATTGCTGCCTCATGGGCAACTTGTTGTCCCCCAGCACTCCCAGCTCCTTCTCCTTGGAGCTGCTTTCCCTAACCTGTCCTGCTCCATGGGGTTCTTCCTCCCTAGCTGCAGGAGCCTCCAATTGCCCGTGGTGACCTCCAGGAGTTTGCCTTATTCTAGCTAAAGCCAAGCCACTACCTCCCACCTGTGCTCCCACTGCTCCTTGCTGAGCCTTTCTCTGAACCACTGTTTCTCCTCTTTCATCTCCAAACCACAGCAAGCCACTGGGTAAAACTCTTGGATGAGGAGCATCCAGCTCAGCTCCAGGGAGAGGAGCCTGGAGGCCACGTGGAGAAGCACAGCATGCCCAGGCCAGGCCAGCACAGCCACAGGACTGGTATCCTTAGCCTGGGGAAACTGAGGCACAGAGCAAGGTGACAATTCCCTGCCTGACCTCAGCACGGCCTGAAATAAAATCACTTCTACTTCCTCAAGCTCCACACTCACCCCTGGGGCCAGGGACAAGGTGTCCTGCTCACCATCCAGCTCCAGCTCCAGCATCAATCCACCCTCCCTGACACTATCTGCTGTTTCATTTTAGAGCTGGTGGCCACAGGTTCTCCTTGCTCAGGGAAAAGCTCATGTTAGGGCTGGGCACAGCACAACTTCCCTAGTCAGAGAGCCACTGGATGTCCTCAGTTGGAAGGAGCCACAAGGACCATCAAATCCAGCTCTTGTCTTTGCTCAGGACAACCCCAGAGGTCACACCATGTGGCTAAGAGCATCCTCCAGATGCTTCTTGAGTTCTGTCAGCCTTGGTGCCATGACTTCTTCCCTGGGGAGCCTGTTCCAGTGCTCCACCACCCTCTGGGAGAAGAACCTTTTCCTCATATCCAACCTTACCCTCCCCTGGCACAGCTTCATGCATTGGGTTCTCTTCCTTCTTCAGCCAAGCACGAGCAGTTCAGGCAACCCCAGTGCAGGAAAGTGATGCACAGAGAGGTGAAAAGACCCAAACCTTGTTGTCTGGACCCTTCCCCACCTATCTAACCCCCCAGCAAAATGTGGTGGCTTCCTCCCTGTGAGAGGACTGGGGCTGTGGGGCCAGCCCTGCTGAGTCAAGCAGCCTGCTCCTCTCTGGGACAAGCAGGCCAGGCTGAGCTCGGCGGGGAGCAGCCAGTGGCAGAGCAAAGAGCCATAGGGAGCCCAGTTGCTGGAGCAAAGGGCATGGGGCTGCTGCTGGGGCACTCTGGGGACAGACCACACACACCCAGGACCCCACACACCAGCCCAGGAGCCTCTCTGCCACCAAGGTCCCCACACACCACCCCTGAGCGTGGCAGGGAGCTCCTTGTAGGGTTGTTCTCCACTCCAAGCTTCACAGTGAGAGATGAAGTCAGGAGGTGTTGATCCAAGAGTGTGACATTGCTGTAGAGCTGTCACCTCAAGGTCAGCAGCTGGGACACCCTTGTGATACTGAGGGTGCTGAGTGCCACCATTAGATTGATGAGAAGCATGGCTGGACCCCACAAACCACACCAGGATCCTCTCTGCCAATGCAGTCCCTGCACAGACCTCACACACCAGCCCAGGAGCCTCTCTGCCACCATGGTCCCTGGTTCCTGCACAGACCCCACACCCCAATCCCAGTCCTGTTCAGGGTGGGATGAGGGCAGGGACATGCCACAGTGCTACATCCAGAAGGCTCAGGGTTCAGGGAAGGGACCTCAAAACCAGTCTAGGCACAGTGGGTCCACAAATTACCTCCCCCAGAGAGGCAGCAGTGTGAAGAAATCTCCCTGCAGGCCGGGGCCGGATTTGTAACCGGAACGAGCGGGCTGGAAATCCTTTAATGAGGATTCATTGGAGGGAAAGCTTGTGCCAGCAGCAGGGATAACTCCAGAGCTGGCAGCAACAGGACTCTGCCTCTCAGCTGCTGCTTTTGGGGAGGGCCACAGGTGCTCCTGGGACAGTTCTTGAAATGGAAAAGCATTTGCCAAGAAGGTTTTGCACATCCAGGGCAGCTCACAGCATCACAGGATGTGAAGGGTTGGCAGGGACTTCTGGAGATCATCTAGTGCAACCTCCCTGCCAGAGCAGGAGAACCTAGAGCAGCTTGCACAGGATGGGGTCCAGCTGGCTTTGGAATAGCTCCAGACATGGAGACTCCAGCAGCTCCCTGGGCAGCCTGGGCCAGTGCTCCAGCACCCTCCAAGCAAAGAAGTTCCTCCTGTTCAGCTGGAACTTCTTATGTGCCCATTGCCTCTAGTGCTGTCCCTGGCAGCCCAGCACAAAGCCTGGCCCCAGCCTCCTGCCCCCACCCTGCAAGGATTGCTAAGCATTGCTCAGCTCTCCCCTCAGGCTGCTCTGCTCCAGCCTAAGCAGCCCCAGCTCTCTCAGCCTCTCCCCAGCACAGAGCTGCTCAAGTCCTCTCAACATTGCAGTGTCCCTGCTCTGCAGCCTCTCCACAAGTTCCCTGTCCTTCTGGAACTGGGGAGACCAGAACTGGACACAATACTCCAGGTGTGGCCTCACCAGGGCAGAGGAGAGGGGAAGGAGAATCTCGCTTGACCTGCTGGCCACACTCTGCTTGCTGCAAGATGATGACCCAGGGGCGTTGCTCCCGTGCTGGTATTTTGGGTGCCAGGGAAGCACAGTCACAAGGGGAGGTGGGAACGGAGCTATTGTCTCCTACCCACCCTCAAAGATCAGCCAGGCTTGGATCCACCCCCAAAAACCAGGCAGGCTTGGATCTACCAGCTCCCAAATCCTCAGCCCAAGCTGATGCTGAGAAGGAGGAATTATTAGATCCCAATAAATCTCAGCCAAACCTCACCACGATCACCCCAAGACATCCCTGCCAGAGCAGGACACAGCAAACCATTCAACTCTGCTGGTGTGCCCAGCGAGTGTAAGGAGAGCTGGGGGAGAGTGTGGGGTCAGGCAGGGCTGAGTGAGGGGTGGCCTGGCAGCACCTGGCACAGCTGCTCCGCAGCCTGGCTCCCGATCTCATCCCGACCCCATGCTGGAAGAGGCTGGGAGAGGTTGGGGAGGGCAGGAGGGTGTCCTGCCTGGGCTGGCAATGGCCTGAGCAAGGGCCAATCCTGCTTTGGAGCCTCTCCTGCTCATGGTGGACTCAGCCTTCAGTGAGGCTAAGTCCTGCTCCTCCTCCCAGCAGCTCTTGCTTTTAGGTGCCCCGATGCCATGAATGGGAAGTCGAGCAGGGATGGGGTCAGCACCCATTCCTCATGGCAAGGAAGGGCCCTGAGGAAGGAGCCAAGCCCAAAGCAGGGAACCGAGCAATTTTCCAGCAGCTATTCAACAGCCTCCAGGGCCAACAATTAAAAACAAGGAGCAAGTAAACACTCCCAAGGTGTTTCTGGAGGCTGAGGTTCTCCCTCTCTCATCTTCATTACACACCAAATCCCAGAAGCTCTGGTGGCTGTGGGCACCCAGCAGCTGTCCCCAGTTTGGTGACAAACTGCTCATCCCCAGCACCACAGCAGCGTGTCCCCAAGTGCCCAGTCCCCTCTGCATTGTGACCACCCAAAGCGTGGTGACCTCAGGCAGCCCCAGCATGGACACCTCTAGATCCACAAGGCAAAACTTGCCAGACTTTTGCTTCTGGCATGCACCAGCCTATGAGGAGGGGAGGAAAGCAGCACCCTGGGGAAGCAAGAGCATCCCTCTGAGCCTCTCACCCTTCTTGAACTCCTCCAGCATGGCATCCAGCTTGGTGTCATGGAAGACGACGTGGACAGGGTGGTTGTAAAACTTGGTGATGGTTTTGAGGGGGGTGCAGTCATCAGGGTCAACAAATGCCAGGTCCTTGACATAGAGGATGTCCATGATGTTGGAACGCTCATCCTCATAGACAGGGATGCGGGTGTAGCCACTCTCCATGATCTCTGACATGGTGTTGAAGTCCAGGATGGCATCACTGTTGATCATGAAGCAGTTCTGCAGCGGTGTCATCACATCCTCCACCGTCTTGGTGCGGAGCTCCAGTGCTCCCTGGATCATGTTGAGCTCTTCCCTCACCAAGTCGTTGTAGGGCTCCGTCACCTTCAACATCTCCACCAGCTTCTCCCGGTTGTAGACGGTGCCGATCTCCTGACCCAGGATGCAGTCGAGGAGCTTGCTGATGGGGTAAGAGAGGGGGAAGGTCACCAGCATGAAGAACTTGGTGACCACGATGGTGTTGGCACCCACGGCCAAGCCGTGGCGGGAGCAGAGCGCCTGGGGCACAATCTCCCCAAAGATGACAATGCCGATGGTGGAAGCGACGACGGCACCGATGCCGGAGCCGATGAGGTCATCCAGCAGGATGGTGAGGGTGGTGTTGACCAGCACGTTCCCCAGCAGCAGGGAACAGAGCAAATAGTTTCCTTTGCGGCGGATGGGTTCGATCTTGCGGGCGTAACGCTTCTCCTTCTCGGTGCCGCAGTTCTGGACGATGCGCAGCTCCATGGGATCCAGAGCCATCAGGCCCAGGTTGAGGCCACTGAACATCCCGGAGAGCACCAGCAGCCCAGCGATGAGGATCACCTGCAGCCAGAGAGGCAGCAGAGACTTCTTCTCCTCCAGCACCATGATCTGGCCGTCGAGGCCTTGGTGGGGCAACCAGGCTTGGCCCGGGCGCCGTTGGGTGCACAAGACATAGGTCTTGGCCTGCTCGTCCTTACGCAGGGGCTGAACATGGACCCGGAGCAGGGCCGAGGTGTCGAGGGTCTCGGCCGGGCCCGGCTGCACCAGGAGGTCCTGGGAGCGCTCGGGGCAGGTGCCACTGGCGAGCGATGAGTTACCGGTAGCTCGGAGCTCGGCGAACGCTACCCGTTCGTAAGTGCGAGGGCCCAGCCCCAAGCCGTAGAGGCGGAGCAGCACCTCGCTGCCTTCCGTGACGCGGATCGGGCCGCGGGCAGGAGCTCCCGCCGCCGGCTTCGTGCTCTCCTCCAGCCTCATGCCCAGGATCACGCTGTCCCCCGAGGACACGGCCCCGCCGGGCAGCGCCAGCAGCAGCAGCAACGGTGGCAGTAACGGCGGAGGAGACGGCAACGGGGATCCGCCAAGGGGGCCTGTGCTGTTAGCGGTACCGGTGCCGCCGCTGCCGCCGCCGAACCGCCGCCGCCCGTCTCCAGGCGCCATGTTAGTTGGTGGGTGGCTGGCGGCCGCCGCGCTCGCGGGCAGCGTCACCC
>VWZO01015752.1:64492-85299 GCA_013396975.1 Bucco capensis
TCTGGAGATCATCTAGTGCAACCTCCCTGCCAGAGCAGGAGAACCTAGAGCAGCTTGCCCAGGATGTGTCCAGCTGGCTTTGGAATAGCTCCAGACATGGAGACTCCAGCAGCTCCCTGGGCAGCCTGGGCCAGTGCTCCAGCACCCTCAGAGCAAACAAGTTCCTGCTGCTGTTCAGCTGGAGCTTGCTGGCTGCTAGTTTGTGCCCATTGCCTCTAGTGCTGTCCCTGGCAGCCCAGCACAAAGCCTGGCCCCAGCCTCCTGCCCCCACCCTGCAAGGATTGCTAAGCATTGCTCAGCTCTCCCCTCAGGCTGCTCTGCTCCAGCCTAAGCAGCCCCAGCTCTCTCAGCCTCTCCCCAGCACAGAGCTGCTCAAGTCCCCTCAACATTGCAGTGTCCCTGCTCTGCAGCCTCTCCACAAGTTCCCTGTCCTTCTGGAACTGGGGAGACCAGAACTGGACACAATACTCCAGGTGTGGCCTCACCAGGGCAGAGGAGAGGGGAAGGAGAATCTCGCTTGACCTGCTGGCCACACTCTGCTTGCTGCAAGATGATGACCCAGGGGCGTTGCTCCCGTGCTGGTATTTTGGGTGCCAGGGAAGCACAGTCACAAGGGGAGGTGGGAACGGAGCTATTGTCTCCTACCCAGGCAGGCTTGGATCTACCAGCTCCCAAATCCTCAGCCCAAGCTGACGCTGAGAAGGAGGAATTATTAGATCCCAATAAATCTCAGCCAAACCTCACCACGATCACCCCAAGACATCCCTGCCAGAGCAGGACACAGCAAACCATTCAACTCTGCTGGTGTGCCCAGCGAGTGTAAGGAGAGCTGGGGGAGAGTGTGGGGTCAGGCAGGGCTGAGTGAGGGGTGGCCTGGCAGCACCTGGCACAGCTGCTCCGCAGCCTGGCTCCCGATCTCATCCCGACCCCATGCTGGAAGAGGCTGGGAGAGGCTGGGGAGGGCAGGAGGGTGTCCTGCCTGGGCTGGCAATGGCCTGAGCAAGGGCCAATCCTGCTTTGGAGCCTCTCCTGCTCATGGTGGACTCAGCCTTCAGTGAGGCTAAGTCCTGCTCCTCCTCCCAGCAGCTCTTGCTTTTAGGTGCCCCGATGCCATGAATGGGAAGTCGAGCAGGGATGGGGTCAGCACCCATTCCTCATGGCAAGGAAGGGCCCTGAGGAAGGAGCCAAGCCCAAAGCAGGGAACCGAGCAATTTTCCAGCAGCTATTCAACAGCCTCCAGGGCCAACAATTAAAAACAAGGAGCAAGTAAACACTCCCAAGGTGTTTCTGGAGGCTGAGGTTCTCCCTCTCTCATCTTCATTACACACCAAATCCCAGAAGCTCTGGTGGCTGTGGGCACCCAGCAGCTGTCCCCAGTTTGGTGACAAACTGCTCATCCCCAGCACCACAGCAGCGTGTCCCCAAGTGCCCAGTCCCCTCTGCATTGTGACCACCCAAAGCGTGGTGACCTCAGGCAGCCCCAGCATGGACACCTCTAGATCCACAAGGCAAAACTTGCCAGACTTTTGCTTCTGGCATGCACCAGCCTATGAGGAGGGGAGGAAAGCAGCACCCTGGGGAAGCAAGAGCATCCCTCTGAGCCTCTCACCCTTCTTGAACTCCTCCAGCATGGCATCCAGCTTGGTGTCATGGAAGACGACGTGGACAGGGTGGTTGTAAAACTTGGTGATGGTTTTGAGGGGGGTGCAGTCATCAGGGTCAACAAATGCCAGGTCCTTGACATAGAGGATGTCCATGATGTTGGAACGCTCATCCTCATAGACAGGGATGCGGGTGTAGCCACTCTCCATGATCTCTGACATGGTGTTGAAGTCCAGGATGGCATCACTGTTGATCATGAAGCAGTTCTGCAGCGGTGTCATCACATCCTCCACCGTCTTGGTGCGGAGCTCCAGTGCTCCCTGGATCATGTTGAGCTCTTCCCTCACCAAGTCGTTGTAGGGCTCCGTCACCTTCAACATCTCCACCAGCTTCTCCCGGTTGTAGACGGTGCCGATCTCCTGACCCAGGATGCAGTCGAGGAGCTTGCTGATGGGGTAAGAGAGGGGGAAGGTCACCAGCATGAAGAACTTGGTGACCACGATGGTGTTGGCACCCACGGCCAAGCCGTGGCGGGAGCAGAGCGCCTGGGGCACAATCTCCCCAAAGATGACAATGCCGATGGTGGAAGCGACGACGGCACCGATGCCGGAGCCGATGAGGTCATCCAGCAGGATGGTGAGGGTGGTGTTGACCAGCACGTTCCCCAGCAGCAGGGAACAGAGCAAATAGTTTCCTTTGCGGCGGATGGGTTCGATCTTGCGGGCGTAACGCTTCTCCTTCTCGGTGCCGCAGTTCTGGACGATGCGCAGCTCCATGGGATCCAGAGCCATCAGGCCCAGGTTGAGGCCACTGAACATCCCGGAGAGCACCAGCAGCCCAGCGATGAGGATCACCTGCAGCCAGAGAGGCAGCAGAGACTTCTTCTCCTCCAGCACCATGATCTGGCCGTCGAGGCCTTGGTGGGGCAACCAGGCTTGGCCCGGGCGCCGTTGGGTGCACAAGACATAGGTCTTGGCCTGCTCGTCCTTACGCAGGGGCTGAACATGGACCCGGAGCAGGGCCGAGGTGTCGAGGGTCTCGGCCGGGCCCGGCTGCACCAGGAGGTCCTGGGAGCGCTCGGGGCAGGTGCCACTGGCGAGCGATGAGTTACCGGTAGCTCGGAGCTCGGCGAACGCTACCCGTTCGTAAGTGCGAGGGCCCAGCCCCAAGCCGTAGAGGCGGAGCAGCACCTCGCTGCCTTCCGTGACGCGGATCGGGCCGCGAGCAGGAGCTCCCGCCGCCGGCTTCGTGCTCTCCTCCAGCCTCATGCCCAGGATCACGCTGTCCCCCGAGGACACGGCCCCGCCGGGCAGCGCCAGCAGCAGCAGCAACGGTGGCAGTAACGGCGGAGGAGACGGCAACGGGGATCCGCCAAGGGGGCCTGTGCTGTTAGCGGTACCGGTGCCGCCGCTGCCGCCGCCGAACCGCCGCCGCCCGTCTCCAGGCGCCATGTTAGTTGGTGGGTGGCTGGCGGCCGCCGCGCTCGCGGGCAGCGTCACCCACCGAGACACGCCCCCGCCCCGGGGGGAGGACGTCACGGAGCGGCCGGACCCACCCACCGCCTGCCTACCTTAAAGCGGCGATGGCAGAAACGGGCACCTCTAACCGGTAGGGACCATCGGGGCAGCTGGAGAGGGAACCGGTGTGGGGTGGGCTTGGGGAGGAGAAGGGGAAAAACCAGAGTGGGGGGCTTGGGTTTGGGCTTGGGTGGGGGAGAACCGGAGTGGGGTGCCTGCGGGTGTCCCATGGGAAAGGGGGATGAGTTCCGGTAGGGCACGGGGTACTAGGACCAGGGAGCACACTGGTTCTTTAGGGAGATATGCTAGGAGGTGAAGTAAGGGTGGGACACTAGGACCTAGGGGGGCACTAGGACCTGGGGAGGATACAGAAACTGGGGTGAGGGGGCACTAGGACCTGGGCAGGGGGCAGTAGGCTCAAGTGGGGTACGAGGACTTGAGGGAGACACACTAGGAGCTGGAGAGGACAATAGGACCTGGGAGGGGGACGGGGCAGTAGGACCTGGGGACACACTAGGACCTGGTGGGACACAAGGCCCTGGGGTGCACTAGGACCTTGGGGCGCGGGCAGGGCTCAAGGCTGTGTGTTCGCGCCAAAGCCCGGCGCTGTCCCTTTAAGGCGAGCAGAACCCCATTCCCCATCAAGCATCCCATACTCTCCCCGCCTCTCAGTTGACAGACAGGCCTTGTGGCCAACCGGCGGCAGAGCGGCGAGGGAGGGCGGCCAATGAGCGGGCGGGGCGGAGGGACCTGGGGAAGATGGCGGCGGCGGGCCAGTGGCGCCTAGGGCTAGCGCTGCTGGCTGCCGTGGTGCTGGGGCTAGGTGGGTCGCGGGCCGAGCAGACCGAGGAGCACCTCAAGCGGGAGCACTCACTCTCTAAGCCGTACCAGGGTGAGTGGGGTAGGGTGAGCGGCAGTTAATGGCGGATGGTGCCCGGTACCGGTGTCCGGTACCGACGGTGTGTGTGTGTGTGTGGGCCGCAGGTGTGGGCTCGGCCAGCTCGGGGCTGTGGGATCTGCTGGGCAACGCTATGGTCATGACCCATTACATCCGCTTGACCCCCGATGTGCAGAGCAAGCAGGGAGCCGTCTGGAACCGGGTGGTGAGTCCCCAGGGTGGGAGGGGGCCAGGACCGTGGGGAGGACACCGGCATGGGCTGGGGAGGGAGGGGCAGGGCGTCTTCTGTGGGGGTGGGATAGCGTGTGATGGGGGTCAGNGTAGGTGGGCTGGGCCAAATAAGGGAGTGTGAGTGTCTAGGGCAGCAGATATGAGGTGTTTAGGGGGGGCATGGAGGGGTTTGTGGAGGCTGTGGGGCCAGAAGGTGTTAGGGCTGAGTAGCTTTGAGGGTCTGGGCCATGGTGGTGAGGGTGGGAATTGGGGTGGGCTATGGGAAGAGGATGTTGAGTAAAGCAGTGGAAGGCTATGGGGGGCTTTGGGAGGCTTTGATCTGGCAGTACCAATGGCCCTTCAGCCTCTAGCCTTTGGTGTGAGGATTCTGCCTCCTCCCACTTTGAGGAGGGTGAGTTTGGGGTGCCTGTGCTGACCAGCTTGGGCTCTCTCTTGAGACCACCACAGCTGGAGCACACCTGCTGCCCCTTTGGCTGTGCCCACACCTCAGAGCAGAGCTGGGACTGTTGCAGCTCGATGTGCTTGTGCTCTGTTAAGGTGTTTGACTGCCCGGCAGACAGCAAAGCTCCTTTAATCCCTCAGTCATTCCCCTTGAATTTCAGTTTGGGGCTGAAATCAGGGGAGTTTTGTACCCTGGGATCCAGCAGCCTCCACAGTGGTTTGGCACATGCTCTGAGAGATGTGTTGCACTCCATTCTGATCACTATAAAACACTGAGGGAGGGATTTGGGCTCTCACAAAGTATTTTGGGCCTAGGTGGCTTCTCAGCATCACCTGAGCAAGTCTGTCCTGTTGTGTGCCAGTTAACACAGGGAATTTGTTAGGAGCTGAAGGAATCATGGGCTCGGCAGCAATTAGAAGCTGCTCCTCAGGCTTTTTCTGCTCTCCTTGTGGATTTTTGCTGAGTTGCCTCAGAGTAACATGAGGTCAGAGTCAGTGCTTTGGGTAACAACCACTTCCCTTAGCTTAATGATGGCCCTTGGGGTTAATGATTCCTGCTGGCACGCAAACCAGAGGCCAGCCCAGTCTGTTGGGGAGGGAAATGGGGAGTTGCTGGTGGTTCTGATGAGCAGAGAAGGGTGCAAGCAGCTGGGGTGTCCTCTCCACCAACCCTTTCCCCTCATGGGCTTCCCTTAGGGGTGGCTGCTGGCCCCAGGGAAACCCTAACTTCCTCTCCTTCTCTGCCAGCCATGTTACCTGCGGGACTGGGAGATGCAGGTGCACTTCAAAATCCATGGGCAAGGCAAGAAGAACCTGAATGGAGATGGCTTTGCCATCTGGTACACCAAGGAGCGCATGCAGCCAGGTAAAGCTGCTAGGGGACAGCCTGGGCCTCAGGGGGACAATGGCAGGTGGCACATCTCACCTTCTCCAAGACCCCTCCTGGCCACACTTGCCCTTCTGCTCTGTAGGCTTGAGCAGGAAAGGCACAGTAAGGGAATGTTGGAACCTTAGAGCTGGTTTGCTTGGCCCTGACAGGTGAAGGAGTAGCAGCAGCCTGGGGTGGGGGTTTGGAGGGTGCTGGGAGGCTTGGAGTCAGCTTGGGGCTAAGTGCATTTGGGGTTGTTTGGCTCTCTTGTTGAGCTGGGTGGTGGAATGGGATGGGTGAGGACTCCTGTGCCGGGAGTCAGCTCCTTAGGAAAGCAGAGGAAGCTCAGTCCTTGAGCAGCAAAGGGGAGAAGGTTGAATGTGTTTCTCTGAGCTCCCTGCCTGGAGGCTTTGTGTACTCCATTAAGCACTCAAGGCTGCTTGGAGCTCTGCCTCTGGCCTACGAAGAGGTGGCACAGCTCCATCCTAGCCATCCTACAGAAGCAGATGGAAGCTGGGGACAAAAGATCCCTCCCTGCTGTCCTTCCTATCCCAGTGTCCCACCTGGGACTCTGCCACAGTGGCACAGGATGGTTTGGGTTGGAAGAGACCTTTCAAGGTCGCCTAATCCAAACTCCCTGCAGTCCAACCAGAGCAGGTTGCTCCCAGCCCCAACCAACCTGACCTGCAATGGCTCCAGGGATGGGACATCTCCCACCTCTCTGGGCAACCTGGGCCAGGCTCTCACCACCCTCAGTGGAAAAACATTTCTTCCTTCTCTCTAGTCTAAATCTCCTCCTATAGTTTAAAACCTTCACCCCTTGTCCTGTCCCAACAGCTCCTGCTAAAAGTCTCTCCCCATGTTTCTGACAGACCCTTGAAGCACTGCTAGGCTGCACTAAGGTCTCCCTGGAGCCTTCTCTTCTCCATGTGTGAGCCTTCACATGCCCTGATCCCCACATCCTCCCAACTCACCTTGTCTGGGGCTTTTGATATAGATTTAGATGATTTCAGGGTCAATCTGCCTTTGAATCAAATGAAATGTTTAGCCTGGAGAGCAGCTGCCTCCTTATCCAACATGAAACAACAGGAAGGGATGAGTAACAAACCCTTTGCAATGCCTGTGTGGTTTTTCTAGCCTTGTTTAGAGCCTCTCCATCCTCCTAGGACCTGTCTTTGGAAGCAAGGATAACTTCCTGGGCCTGGGAGTGTTCGTGGACACCTACCCAAACGAGGAGAAGCAGCAGGAGGTGAGCTAGGACTTGCACAGAGGGTGGCACAGGCAGCACTGAGGTTTTTGGCTCCTCTTGTTGTGAATGCAGCTCTTCAGTGGGACAGTGTGATCCTTTCTGAGCTCCTGAATCAGAGACCAGGTGTTACTTTGCTTCTTCTCCACTGCCTTTCCCTGTCATGCTCTCCACAGTTGTTTGTTGGTTGTTTTTTTTTTTCCTGGTGAAGCAATATTTAGAGGTGTGGAAAACAGGGGAGTGGTGTGGTCAGCTTTAGCCAGAGTAAAGGCTTTCAGAGGAGGAGGATCTCAGAATCCCAGCATGCTGGGGATGGGAACGGGGCTCTGGGGATGATGCAGCACAAGCCCCTGCTCCAGCAGCCTCAGCCCCAGCACCTTGCCCAGCAGCACCTCCAGCTGCCTTGGCAAGCTCTCCACACAAGGACACTCCACAAGCTCTCTGGGCAGCCTGGGCCAGGGCTCTGCACCCTCACCCCAAACAACTTGCTCCTCCTGCTCCCATGGAACCTCCTGCCTTCCACTTGGGGCCCAGTGCCCCTTGGGCTGGCCCTGGGCACCACTGAGCAGAGTGTGGCCCCAGCCTCTTGCCCCCTGCCCACTTGAGCTCTTGCTCAGCATTCAGCAGCTCCCCTCTGGCTCTGCTCTTCTGCAGCCTAAGCAGCCCCAGGCCTCTCAGCCTTTCCTCCTGCCACAGCTGCTCCAGTGCCCTCAGCATCTTGCCAGCCTCTGCTGGACTCTCTGCAGCACTTCCTTGTGTGTCTTGAGCTGGGCAGCCCACAACTGGCCCCAGCACTGCAGCTGTGGCCTCACTAGGGCAGAGGAGAGGAGGAGGACTTCCCTGCAGCTGCTGCTCACACTCTTCCTGCAGCCCAGAAACATTCCCATGAGAAGCAGCTGATGACACTGTTGTGATCTCCTTGTGCTGTCTAGAGGCTGCCAGTGAGCAGCAGTTGAGGTGCAGCTGTACCAAGAGTTTGGCCTTTGCAGACCTCAAGCAGAGCAGTCCCTGAGCTGCCAGCCCAAGCCTGCCAAGACCTTGGTGCTAACCCTTCTGCCCTGCAGGAACCCCTCTACCCCTGGGGAGGGAGGCAAAAGGGCTCAGCTTGGATGTGCCCTGAACTGGCAGCTGCTGAGCTAACCTCAAGCGACCAGTTCTGGTGCAGGGATGGACCCTGTGCTTGGGGAGGCTTTGCTGAGCTGCCCCATGGTGTGCTGCCAGCACTGCTCAGGGGTCACTGTGTGGCTGGATGAACCTTAGAGTCATGCAGTCTCTTCTGTAAGGTTGGAAGAGACCTCTAAGGTTATCAAGTGCAACTGTTACCCTAACACTGCCAGGTCACCACTGAACCATGTCCCACAGCACCATGGCTGCACACCTTGTGAACTCCTCCAGGGATGGAGACTCCACCACTGCCCTGGGCAGCCTGGGCCAGTGCCCTGAGCACTCTTACAGTGAAGACACTTTTCCTCATGTGCAATCTAAACCTTCACTGGCACAACTTGAGGCAGTTTCCTCTTGTCCTGCCACTGGTTCTTTGGGAGAAGAGACGTACCCCCATCTCACTCCAAGTTCCCTGCAGGGAGTTGCAGAGAGACTTGTGCTCTAGACCTTTCACCTTCCTTACCCTTCCCTGGACACACTCCAGCACCTCAATGTCCTTCTTGGAGTGAGGATCCCAAACCTAACCCCAGGATTGGAGCTGTGTCCTCCCCAGTGCCCAGTGCAGGAGGAAAATCCCTGCCCTAGTGCTGCTGCCACACTAGTGCTGATCCAAGGCAGGATGCTGTTGGCTTCTTGGCCACCTGGGCACTCTGCTGCCTCAGCTCCAGCTGCTGTTGCCCAGCACCCTCAGGTCCTTTTCCCCTGGGCAGCTCTCCAGCCCCTCTGGAAGCATAGTTGCTTTGAAGAGTGACAGCTTTGCTTTCCTGGGGTAAGAAGACTTGCAGCTTCCCAGAGCAGTCTGTGACCAGGGAGCTATCCTCCAGCCAAGCAGTGAGGAAGGGAAGAGATGGAGAACTGCTGGTGTTTGGGTTCCCAGCTGCTTGAAAAGAACACAGAAAAGTCTCTTTTATGCTCCAGGGCAGAGGAGCAGGTTAGCTGTGACTCCCTGAGGAGCCATGGTGGCCCATGTTCCCTCTGTTGGGGCCCTGGCTGGTGTGTCAGGAGGAGAAATCCCATTCAGGGCAACTCTTGATGTGGCTTTCACCTGCTGGTGCTGTTTCCTTGGCACACATCAGAGGATTTGGGTGCCTAACCCCTAAACCCTCTTTGCTTTAGCCTCCACTAAGCTGATCACAGGCTGAGCTCTCTAGGGAGGAGGTTTCCAAGTTAATACTAACCTTTGCTCTGTGACCCTCTTGCTTCTGTCTGTGCTCTTCCTTGCTTTGTGCTATCCTGGACTGGCAGGCTCAGAAGAGGAGGTACAGCCCAGGAAACCAGGTACCAATCTACCCCTGCCCAAGCTGGTGCCTTTCACCTGGGCTCACAGGGGAGGAATTCCCTCCTCCAAGCCCCAGGAGTCTTGGTGTGAGCTCAGAAATCCGGGTGTGAGCACCAGGAGTCTTGGTGTGAGCTCAGAAATCCTGGTGTGAACCCCAGAAGTCTTGGTGTGAGCCCCAGAAGTCTTGGTGTGAGCCCCAGAAGTCTTGGTGTGAGCCCCAGAAATCTTGGTGTGAACCCCAGAAATCCTGGTGTGAGCTCAGAAATCCTGGTGTGAGCCCCAGAAGTCTTGGTGTGAGCCCAGAAATCCTGGTGTGAGCCCCAGAAATCCTGGTGTGAGCTCAGAAATCCCAGTGTGAGCCCCAGAAGTCTTGGTGTGAGTCCAGAAATCCCAGTGTGAGCCCCAGAAGTCTTGGTGTGAGGTCAGAAGTCCACTGTGAGTTCAGAAATCGTGGTTTGAGCCCCAGAAGTCCCTGTGTGAGCTGGGAGAGGCTGCATGCTGGGAAGCAGCTCCACTCCATCCTGAGCTGCCGTGGCTGAGCACAGGGGAGGCTGGGGGCTGGAGCAGCGCCATGCTCTTGTCTTGCACAGGCAGAGCCTTGGGGCTTGAAGGAGTTTGGGGTCCTGAGAGCTGTACCGGAGCTGTGCTGGGCTTCAGAGGCAGCACGTAGAGCTGAGCCTTTCCCCTCCTTGGCAGCGTGTCTTCCCCTACATCTCGGCCATGGTGAACAATGGCTCCCTGAGCTACGACCACGAGCGGGACGGCAGGCCGACGGAGCTGGGCGGCTGCAGTGCCATGGTGCGCAACCTGCAGCATGACACCTTCCTCGTCATCCGCTACGTCAAGAGGAGACTGACGGTGAGAGAGCCTGGGCACCAGAGCCTGCAACAGTGGGGCTCTTCCCCAGGGCTCAGGGTTGGGCTCAGCTCTGCTCAATGTCTTTATCAATGATCTGGGTGAGGAGATGGAGTGCATCGTCAGGGAGTCTGCAGTGACACCAAGCTGGGAGAGGAGTTGATCTGTTGGAGAGCAGGGAGGCTCTGCAGAGGGACCTGGCTAGGCTGGATCCAGGGGCTGAGGCCAATGGGATGAGCTTCACCAAGGCCAAGGGCCAGGGCCTGCACTTGGCTCACAAGAACCCCAGGCAAGGCTCCAGGCTTGGGGCACAGTGCTTGGGTTGTGCCTGGCCCAGAAGGAGCTGGGGTGCTGGGTGCTAGTGACTGAAGCTGAGGCAGCAGAGTGCCCAGGTGGCCAAGAAAGCTAAGAGCATCTTGGCCTGGAGCAAAGCTAGTGTGAGCAGCAGGAGCAGAGCAGTGCTCCTCGTGCTGTGCTCAGCACTGGGGAGGCCACCCCTAGAGTGCTGGGCTCAGCTTTGGGCCCCTCAGGCCAAGCAGGAGCCAGAGGCATTGGAGTGTGTGCAGAGAAGGGCAAGGAGGCTGGGGAGGGCTCTGGAGCACAAGTGTGCTGAGGAGCAGCTGAGGGCACTGGGCTTGCTTAGTGTGGAGAAGAGGAGGCTCAGGGCAGACCTTAGCTCTCTCTGCAACTCCCTGCAAGGAGCTTGCAGTGGCATGGGGGTAGGGCTCTTGTGCAGGGTTAGCAGGGACAGGCCAAGAGGCAAAGGCGTCAAGTTGCCCCGGGGGAGGTTTAGCTTGGATGTCAGGAGGAATTTCTTGGCTGCAAGGCTTGTTGAGTGTTGTCCCAGGCTGCCCAGGGAGGTGCTGGAGTGCCCATTCCTGGGGGGGTTTCAGAAGCATTGAGCTGCTCTCCTTAGGGCCATGGGTTAGTGTTGTGGGGGGGGATAGGGATGCTTGCACTGGGTGAGCTTAGAGGTTTCTTCCAACTTTTGGATTGTATGATGGTGTGGTGGGCAGGGTGGGCAGCAGGGCTAAGGTGTGGTGGGCAGGGTGGGCAGCAGGGCTGAGGTGTGGTGTGGCTAAGGGTGCTTGTTGTGGCTCAGGTTCTGCTGGATATCGATGGCAAGCACGAGTGGAGAGACTGCATCGATGTGCCAGGAGTGCACTTGCCCCGTGGCTACTACTTTGGTACTTCTTCTGTCACTGGAGACCTGTCAGGTACTGCTTCAGGAACCTCTGCCTTGCTTCTCAAGTGGCTCTGGTAGCTCCTGGGTGGCTGGACGTGCAGCTTGGTACCTGGTGGGGCTTACAGAAGCATGTGAGGAGCTTGCTGTGCTTTAAACACCCTTGAGCTGTGAGTGGGAGCCTTGGGTTTTGTTGTGTGGCAAATCCTGAGGAGCCCAAGACCTGCTTTGGACACGTTGTGCCCCTGAGTGCTTTGTCTAGGCAGCACCTGCCACGTTCTTTGAGCTCTCTGCAGTGTCCTAGGCTGAGCTCAGCCAGCAGCAAAGTGGCTGTACTGGCTCAGCAAGAGGGTCTGCCTCTGAAACATGTGTCTTGAGGGAGTGAAAACAGCATGAGCACTGAAAAAATCTCCTGTGCTCTCCTGGAGTGCCTGGGTTGATGCTGAGAGCAGTGCTGGCAAGAACTGGCTGCTAGGTGTTGTGGTCAGGCCACAACTCCCTGGCTTTACTGCAGCTCTCTGGGACATGCCTGAGTGGTGTTTCACTTTGGAATACAGGGCTCTGGAGCACAAGTGTGCTGAGGAGCAGCTGAGGGCACTGGGCTTGCTTAGTGTGGACAAGAGGAGGCTCAGGGGAGACCTTAGCTCTCTCTGCAACTCCCTGCAAGGAGGTTCAAGTGAGGTGGGGGTTGGTCTCTTGTGCCAGGTAACAAGCAACAAGGTGAGAGGAAACAGCCTCAACTTGCCCCAGGGAAGGTTTAGGTTGGACATGAGGAGCAAGTTCTTCCCCAAAGAGTTGTCCAGGTCTGGCCCAGGCTGCCCAGGGCAGTGGTGCAGTCACCATCCCTGGAGGGGCTGCAAAGCCCTGGAGCTGTGGTGCTGAGGACATGGTTCAGTGGTGAACTGGCAGTGTTAGGTTAAAGCTTGGACTTCATCATCTTCAAGATCTTTTCCATTGGCCTCAAAGATCTTCAAGGTGTTTTGCAGCCTAAACAATCCTATGATTCCATAGCCCCAAAGCCACCCCCCCCCCCCATTCCTGAGGGAGAGACCAGCCTGGGAGCAGTGGGGCTGAAGTAAATTGGGTTTTGCAGGGAGCTGAAGCCCTCTGCCTCCCTCAGCACTTCTCTCCTGGCACTGGCTGGGGAGCTGTGGGGCCTGATGTTACAGTGCTGTGCCTCTTCTGGCAGGTTTAAGCTGGAGCTGTGCCTCTACAAAAGCACATGGATGGCTGCTGTCTGGGCCCATTGTTGGCTCCCAACAAAAGTTCCTTTTCTCTCTGTGGTTTTCTCCCCCTCTGGGCAGCTGGAGGCTGGCATGGAGCACTCCCCTTGTGCCACTAATACCTCTGTCATTGCCAGCAAAGGAAGCAGGACCACGTGAGGCTGATGCTAACACATTCCCTTTGGTTTGGAGTCAGATGATCTCCTTGTCTGGGCTGTTGGTTTTCAGTTTAAGGAGCTTAAAGGTTTCTATTGGCAGAGGGCCCTGGGCTGGGCTGCAGCCCCTGCCTTGCAGAGGGGAGATTTCCTCTCTCAGGAGGGGAAAGCTGATGTCTTCTGCCCCAGGTGATGACACCTCATGGTGCTGCCTGTGGGACTTGAACCTGTGGCCAGAGCCAGAGTGCCTTCTCCACAGGAGCAGACACCAACCAACCCCAAACAAACAAACAAGTGATGCCTCAGGAACACAAAGGTCTTTAGAGAGAGGCAGAGCAGAGTCCCAGTGCAGCCCTGAGAGCAGGGCAAGCTTCCTGCCACTGCACAGCTCTGTCACACAGGCAGGCTTGGGCTGGCAGCTCAGGGACTGCTCTGCTTGAGGTCTGCAAAGGCCAAACTCTTGGTACAGCTGCACCTCAACTGCTGCTCACTGGCAGCCTCTAGACAGCACAAGGAGATCACAACAGTGTCATCAGCTGCTTCTCATGGGAATGTTTCTGGGCTGCAGGAAGAGTNCTGCAGGGATTTGGGGGTTGACTGGGGACACCTGTGTCCATGTTTCTGCTCTGTTTCCAGACAACCATGACATCATTTCCCTGAAACTGTTCCAGCTGACAGTGGAGCGCACACCGGAGGAGGAGAAGCGCGACAGGGAGGTCTATCTGCCAGTTGTGGACAACCTGAAGCTGCCAGGAAGTGAGTAGGAACTTTGGCCTAGGGGCAGCAGTGGTTGCCCTTGGAGGAGTTCTAAGATGGAGCCTAACCTGGCAGGCTAAGCATGTCCTGCTCTGCTTTGGTCGTGCCATGACCAAAATGGGGTGTGCTGGTCATAGAATCATTAAGGTTGGAAAGGATCTCTAAGATCATTGGGTCCAACTGTTAGCCTAACACTGCCAGGTCACCACTAAACCATGGCCCTCAGCACCACAACTCCGATAATCTCACTGCCCTGGGCAGCCTGGGCCAGGCCTTGACAACCAGTTCAGGGAAGGAATTGTTCTTAATGTCCAACCTGAACCTCCCCTGGCACAACTTGAGGCCATTTCCTCTCATCCTATTGGTTGTTATCTGGGAGAAGAGACCTACTCCAACCTCCTTGCAGGGAGTTGCAGAGAGAGCTAAGGTCTCCCCTGAGCCTGCTTTTCTCCAGACTAACCAACCCCAGTGCCCTCAGCTGCTCCTTACCACACTTGTGCTCCAGAGCCTTTACCACTATAAGCTTGTGGAGGTTTGAACCTCAATGGTGTCATCTCCCTCCCCAAAATGCCACTGCAGACATGTCCAGGAGCCCTTAGTGTGCTCTGAGCTCCCACACCTGTAGCTGGGCCTGAAAGCTTTGGGAAGCCAAAGCCTGGGTGAGTGTGTGTGGGGGTTTCCTGGTGTGGGGCTGATCAATCTCAGCTGGGTTTTGGGGTGCTGGGCTCTCAGAGGCTCTTCTCCTTCCTCTTTTCCACAGTGGAGGCCCCACTGGAGCCCATGAGTGGCCTTGCTCTCTTCTTAATTGTCTTCTTCTCCCTGGTTGCCCTCGTCTTCGCCATCGTCATCGGAGTCATCATCTACAACAAGTGGCAGGAGCAGAGCAGGAAACACTTCTATTGACTTGGGAATCCTCTCCCTGGGATGGCCAAGTGCTAGTCCTTACTAGCCACATCCCAGCTGCCACCTGTCCCAGCCTGGCTGGAGTGGGATGGCCTGGCCCTCAGGTGGCCCAGGGACAGCTGGGCTCCAGAACTCCAGGAGGGAGCTGGGCATTCCCAGTGTGCTGTGGCCCAGACCTCTCATTGCCTGAAGGAGATTTGCTTTGGGAGTTGTTCATGCTGTGCTGAGCACACTCTGCCCTCCAAGGAGCCCCCAAAGTGGGCAGACATCTTCACCTGGGCTGAGAGGGATCCCAGCAAACCTCCTGACTGGATTCCTGTGGGAAGCCCTTCCAGTGTTACCACAAGCCCTTGGCTCAAACGAGTTCACTTCCAGGAGGGATTTTCCAAGCTGTTTATCCTGCTCTGGCTGCTTTTCCATCACTGGCTTTGGAGACTGGATTGCTTTTGCTTGTCCTGCTCCTTGCTGAGGTTTGGTCTCTGGGGGCAGGGAATGCTGATGGTTTTCCCTGGGAGCTGGGAACCTGGCATCCCTTTGGGGAGCAGCTGGAGCAGCTCCTCACTGCCAAGCCCAGGTCAGTTTTGGGCTGAAACAGTGCATTCCCCTTTCCTAACAACCTTCCCTTGAGCCTGTGTCGTGGGGCTCAGCTCCCTAGGCTCCTCCCCAAGCGTGCCACTGTCACCAAGCATGCCACCACCTCCACCCCCCTCCCATCCTGGTGCTCTCTGCATGTTGTGTCCTTGGCTTCTGGCAGCAGTTTTTCCTCCTCAATCCCCCTGCATCCTCTGAGGAGGAGGAGCTGAGCCTTGCTGGGTGATTCCCCTGCTCCTCACAGCTGGAGCTGTGCTTTATTCCTACCTCAGGGACTGCTTTGCTCCATGGTGGCTCTGCCTGTTCCTCTCGGAGCAGCCACCTTCCCCCAGCCAGTGCTCCAGGGGGAGGACATGGAGGGAGCCAGGAGCAGGAGATACTAGGTCAGTTTGTCCCAGGGAAGTCCTGGTGACAGTGGGGACATCAAGATGGCAAATTTGCCACCCCACCAGCACCCTCCTCACCAGTGTCCTGGGAGCTGTGTCCTTGTCCCTCAGCTTTCCAGGAGTCCTGGGAGCTGTGTCCTTGTCCCTCAGCTTTCCAGGAGTTCTGGGAGCTGTGTCCTTGCCCATCAGCTTTCCAGGTGTCCTGGGAGCTGTGTCCTTGTCCCTCAGCTTTCCAGGAGTCCTGGGAGCTGTGTCCTTGTCCCTCAGCTTTCCAGGTGTCCTGGGAGCTGTGTCCTTACCCTGCAGCTTTCCAGGAGTCCTGGGAGCTGTGTCCTTGTCCCTCAGCTTTCCAGGTGTCCTGGGAGCTGTGTCCTTACCCTGCAGCTTTCCAGGTGTCCTGAGAGCTGTGTCCTTACCCTGCAGCTTCCCAGGCGTCCTGGGAGCTGTGTCCTTGTCCCTCAGCTTTCCAGGATGTGTCCCCAGGGCAGGATGGACACCATGGCTGGTGGGTTTGGCTGGGTGGGAGCTGGTTTGAGGTGCCCTGGGCTGGTTGGGGTGTGGAAGGACAGAGATTTTCCAGTGTTTTGCCTTTTGGGGGGAATTTTTTTGTGCCTGATAAGCAGGAGCAGGATGTGTTCACCTCTCCCTGGAGTTGTCACTGGTGTCTTGGAATAAACAGTGGGGGGTGTGTGTGTGTGTGACACGCTGGCTCCTTGTCACTGCTGAGTCCTCCAAGCGATGCCCTCAAGTGTCCCAGTGAGTTGTGGGTACCACAGCAGCATGGGGATGGGGACAGCTGGTGGCATAGGGACCTGCTGCTCTAGGGAGGGGGACAGCTTGGTGGCACAGGGACCCTTCAGCATGGGGAGTGGGACATGTGGTGGTACAGGGAACCTTGGGCATGAGGATGGTGGCATAGAGACCTTCTGTCAGGGGGAGGGTGGAGCTGGTGGCACAGGGAGCTTCCAGCACAGGGACTGGGGCCATGAGGACAAGCTGACAGAGGAATGGGGGACCTGGAGCTTCTGGAACCTTCTGGCATGGGGCATGGGGACCTGGTGGCACAGGGACAGGTCAGATGGGGACATAGTGATGTGGAGAGTGGGGCTCCATGAGCCCCTCTGGGCACCTCCTCTCAGTGCCAGGCTACTCCAGGCCAGTGCCACCTGGGCTGCCAGTGTCCCCAGGCCACCCAGCCTGGCCATACCTGCCAAAGACAGACTCCAGGGTGTTGGGCAGGTACTGGTCACGCTGGCCCAGCATCTTTGTCCCCAGTGAGATGTGGACATAGGGGGCACACTGGCAGCAGGGAGGGGACCCCAGCCCAGCAGGCCTGGGTGGCCTTACCAGCCCATTCCTGTCCTGAGGATGTAGCTCAAAGGCCTGGATGATGGAGACCCTGCAGCCTGGACCTCCCCTAAATGAAGCAGCCTCTCTGCCAGTACCCCCCTGCACCAGCCCCCAGCGTTAGGGACATCACTGGATGTGGCTTTATTGAAGAGGTGACACAGATGGGTGGCATCCCTGGTGATGGCACAGCAGGGCTTGCTCACACTGGCTAGGTGATGCTCACCACCACCACCTATCACCACTGGCTGCATGGTGACCACCACCAGCTGCGTGATGACCACCACCAGCTGCGTGATGACCACCACCAGCTGTGTGATGGTCACCAGCGGCAAGGTGCAAGCTTGGGAGAGGGTTGACCAGCTTCATGGCCAAATAACCCTGGAAGGAAGGAGAGGGGGAGCTCAGCATGAGCTTCACAGCCAGGGAAGGAGGGAGGGATCTGGGGGGTGCTTGTGCCCCCTGAGCTCACCGGGGCTGCGTAGATGAAGGTGAGGAGGAAGGCAAAGAGCAGCAGTGCAGCCAAGGCCAGGCTGATCCGGCAGCGGTATTGTCTCCAGATGCTGTAGCGCAGGGCACGCAGCGGGGCCTGCAGCCACAGGAAGGACCACTCTGGCCGCCTGTGGGTGACACCTGGCTCAGGTACCATTGTCCCCTGTGTCCCCACTTCCCTGTTCATGGCTGCAGATGAGGCAGCAGAGTGCCCAGGTGGCCAAGAAAGCCAACAGCATCCTGCCTTGGATCAGCACTAGTGTGGCAGCAGGACTAGGGCAGGGATTGTCCTCCTGCACTGGGCACTGGGGAGGACACAGCTCCAATCCTGGGGTCAGCTTTGGGCTTCTCACTCCAAGAAGGACATTGAGGTGCTGGAGTGTGTGCAGAGAAGGGCAAGGAAGGTGGAGAAGGGTCTAGAGCACAAGTGTGCTGAGGAGCAGCTGAGGGCACTGGGCTTGCTTAGTGTGGAGAAGAGGAGGCTCAGGGGAGACCCTGAGACTCCTGAAAGGCAGGGGTTGGTCTCCTCTCCCAAGGAACAAGTGATAGGACAAGAGGAAACAGCCTGCAGTTGTGCCAGGGGAGGTTTGGGTTGGTCATGAGGAACAATTCCTTCCCCCAAAGGGCTGTCCAGGCCTGGCCCAGGCTTCCCAGGGCAGTGGTGGAGTCACCATCCCTGGAGGGGTTGAAAAGCTATGGAGCTGTGGTGCTGAGGGCCATGGTTTAGTGGTGACCTGGCAGTGCTGGATAACAGCTGGGACACAATGATCTCTTCTCCCCTCACTGATTCCATGATCCCATGTTTCCCATCACTCTCTGGGCACTCACACAGGCTCTGGCAGCGTTGGGTGCATGTTGGGATTCTTTCTGCCTTTTCCTGCTGGCCTCTCTTCAGCCTCCTTTGCTGTCAGCAGCTCCAGGCTCAGCTCCAGTTTCCCCTGGAGGGGGATGGGGTGCAGGATGTGTCCCCTCTCCCATCATCCCTGTCCCTCCCCATCCCAGTGTCCCCATGTGTACCGAGAGGCGCCGTGTGCCTCCCTCCTGCACCGTGCAGGGCCACCAGCCCCTCGCCCGTCTCTGCTGGAAGAGGGAGAACCAGGAGGGCACTCGTGTCCCCCACCATGACCAGGACCTTTGGGGAGTCCCTTGAAGCATTGGGGTGCAGTCCTGAGGGTTCTGGGCTGGCTGTGGCAGCTTGGTGAGCTCCAGCTCCAGGACACCTGCAGGGAAAAGCCAAGGTGGACTTGGTGGCACAGAGACCTTCCAGCACAGGGACTGGGGACCTGGTGGCAGGAGGATATGCTGGCAGAGGAATAGGGGACCTGGAGGGTCAGGAACCTTCTGGCATGGAGAATGGAGACTTGGTGGCATGGGGAATGGGAACCGGGTGACATGGGGCAGCAGCAGCATGGGAAATACCTGGTGACATGGGGATGTGAGTCCCTGTCACCCATGGGCACTCCTCAGCACTTGTGGATGTCACCTCTGGGACATCCCCAACCCAGCTGGGAGAGGGAAAGAGGATCTCACCCAGGAAATCATCAGCTGAGAAGGTGTCATTGTCCCACACTTGGAGGATGAGCTTGGGTGGCACCTTCAGCACTGTCTCATCCAGGCTCCAGAAATGCTCCTGCCATGGTGGGGAGGAGGTAAAGAAGGTGGTGTGATGCTCATCCCCTGTGTTCCCCCCCAACCCCAGAGTCCCCATCACTCTCCCAGCATCCCTCTCTGCCCTGGGGTCCTCATCACCCACTCCCAGCTGCCCTATCACAGAATCACAGAACATTCATGGCTGGAAATGACCTCTCAGATCACCGAGTCCAACCAAAAAACCCAAACAAACAAAAAAACCCCAACAAAACAAAAAAACCTCACACAAAACCAAAGCACCCAAGCCCTGCCCTCACTAGAGCATGTCCTGGAGCACCACATCTCCATGTTTCTTAAACACCTCCAGGGATGGAGACTCCANAGGTCCTTCTCTCCTGAGCTTTCCAGCCACTCATCCCCAAGCCTGTAGCATTGCCTGGGGTTGTTGTGCCCAAAGTGCAGGACACAGCACTTGGCCTTATTGAACCTCATGCAATTGGCCTCAGCCCATGGATCCAACCTGTCCAAGTCCCTCTGCAGAGCCTCCCTGCCCTCCAGCACATCAACACTCCCACACAATTTGGTGTCATCTGCAAACTTACTGAGGGTGCTCTCAATCCCCACATCCAGGTCATCAATGAAGATGCCAAACAAGACTGGCCCCAAAACTGAGCCCTGAGGGACACCACTGGTGACTGGCAGCCAGCTAGATTTCACTCCATTAATCACAACTCTCTGGGAACAGCCATTCAGCCAGTTTTCACCCCAAGGTCCCCATCACCCTGAGGTCCCCATCACCCTAGGGTACATTGCTGGCCATGTCCCCAGCAGCCCTCACCTTCCTGGGCAGGACACAGAGCTGCTCAGCCAGCAGGTACTCGAAGGAGAAGATGAAGCGCCAGTTGAAGGCTCCATCCCCATGCAGCGAGCGGTAGTGGATGTCTGTCCTCTGCTTCTGCTCCTCCAGCCCATCCAGCCACCTGCCCACAGGAGACACAGCTTTCACCCTCATCCCAGCCCTGCTGTCCCCTCCACGGGCTGGGGATGCCATGGTGGCCTCAGCTCACCCAGTGACATAGATGTCACTCATCTGCTGTCCCATTAGGTTGACATCGGCCAGGTCCACGTCCCGCGTGCTCCAGACCACACAGCGCAGCTCATACCTCATGGGGACAAGGAGATCATAGAATTGTAGAATCCTAGAATGGTTTGNACCTTCTCCTCTGGGATGGCCCTGTGCCACGCCCCCGGGGCCTAGCTGGCTGCTCACCTCTGGGGTTTGTGGGGGGTGATGTCAACAGGGGGTCCAGGGGGTCCCAGGCTGGCAGGGAAGATGTCCACCCACATCTGCACCTTGCCCTGTGTGACATGGGTGGAAGGGGCTGGGACCACCCTCCTGTCCCAGGGTGTCCCCATCACCCTGGAGGTCCTCATTGCCCCCCCAGCATCCATCCCTGTCACCCCAAGGGTCCCCAACATCCCTTGCTGCAGGTTGCCTGTCCCCCCCCCCCCCAGCATCCCTCTTGGTCACCCCAAGCTCCCTGTTGTCCCCCTGCCATTCCCCCTGCCTGAGGGTCCCCATCACCCTCCCTGCCCTGGGTGTCCATGTCACTGTGGGGTCCTCATCACACCCCTAAAATCCATCCTTGTCACCCCAGGATCTCCATCACCACAAGTTCCCCATCAGCCATCCCTGGGGCCCTGCTGTCACCCCAAAGTCCCTCGCATCCTCCCTGCCCCAGAGTCCCCATCACCCCGCAGCATCCCTCCCTGCCCTGGGGCCCCCATCACCCACCTCCAGCTTCCCTATCACCCCAAGATCCCCATCACCCTGAGGTCCCCATCACCCTAGGGTCCATTGCTGGCCATGTCCCCATCACCCTGAGCCCCATCCCTGGCTATGTCCACATCACCCTAGGGTCCATCCTTGGCCATGTCCCCATCACCCTAAGGTCCATCTCTGGCTGTGTCCCCATCATCCTAGGGTCTGTTCCTGGCCACGTCCCCATCACCCTCGGGTCAATCCCTGGCCATGTCCCCATCACCCTAGGGTCCATCCTTGGCCATGTCCCCATCACCC
>VWZO01015753.1:7819-18699 GCA_013396975.1 Bucco capensis
TGAGAAGATAGAGAGCAGCCCTGCAGAAAAGGACTTGGGGTGCTGGTGGATGAGAAGCTGGCCATGAGCAAACAGTGCACGCTGGCAGCCCAGAAGGCCAATGGCATCCTGGGCTGCATCCAAAGAAGCGTGGCCAGCAGATCCAGAGAGGTGATTCTGCCACTTCACTCTGCTCTGCTGAGACCTCATCTGGAATACTGTGTCCAGTTCTGGAGCCCTCAACACAGAAAGGACATGGAGCTGATGGAGCAGGTCCAGAGGAGGCCACAAGAATGATCAGGGGGCTGGAACACCTCTCCTGTGAAGACAGGCTGAGGGAGCTGGGATTGTTCAGCCTGGAGAAGAGAAGACTTTGGGGGGACCTACTAGTGAGTTTCCAGTACCTAAAGGGAACTTCCAAGAAGGCTGGAGAGGGCCTGTTTGCAAAGGCCTGGAGTGAAAGGACAAGGGGCAATGGCTTTAAATTGGAGAAGAGTAGATTTGGACTGGATATTAGGAAAAAGTTCCTCACCACAAGGGTGGTGGAATACTGGAACAGGTTGCCCAGGGAGGTAGTTGAGGCCCCAATCCTTGAGGTATTCAAGGTGAGGCTTGACAAGGCTTTAGGCAACCTGATCTAGTTGGGGATATCCCTGCCCACTGCAGGTGGGTTGGCCTAGATAACCTCCAGAGGTCCCTTCCAACCCAAATGATTCTATGATTCTTTGGTGCTTTGTGTTTTGCTGTTCTAGCTTGAGTTTCTAGATCTTTTGTCTTCACTGCTCTTCCTCAGGCACCAAACCTCCTCACAGGCATCAGAGGAAAGAAGGCTAACTCCCCCTTGGGGGAGGTCGCAATTAAGCTTGCATTGCTTTTCTCCATTGGCTGTGTTTTTCCATTTGTAAAGGTGCATTTCACAGTCTTCTTCTGTCCTCTCTGAGCCAAAATCCCATCCAAGTGAGCAAAAGAAACCATCTGGTGAGGTGCTGGATGCATGAGGTTGCCAAGGACTCCATGTTGCTCTTGTGAGTGTTAGCAGATGTTGAATTGTCACAGCAGGACCTGTAAGGGCAGGAAGGCAGTTACACTCCAGGCAGCTTCTCCCACCCTCAGAGGAATATTTTCATGAAGAATTTCCTGATTTGGCCCTGGGATCATGGCCAGGGCACCCGTTTCCAGCGGGACTGGTGGCCATCATGGTGATGGGCTGTGTGGGAGGGCTGTACATATCAGGGTGGTGAGCATCAATGGAGGAAGAGGAGCAGCCCTGACCTCACTGTGCGACTCGCTGCAAGACTCTGTTCTTCCCCTACGTCATGGTGCAACACTTCCTCTTCCCGTGGCAGTTTTTGCAGCTTGCAACAAGCACTGGTAAGGCCACCAAGCCCAGGAGCACCATCTCTGCCTGACTCTGCTCAGTGGCATTTCCTCTGAGGAGGTGAGAAGCCCCAGGGACAGCTGGCTGTGGACCCAAGGAACGTTCCTGGTGGAGTCCCTTGGGGCTGCGTTGGGATAAGGACTTGTCTGTGCCCACTGGGCACAGTCAGAGGCAGCATCTACATGGCTGCAGCACAGTGGCTTGTAGCCAGTGGTGCTGACCTTGGAACCCTAAGGGAAGGGCACCTCAGTTTGTGGGGCCAGGGCAGATTGTTTCAGCCACTAGAGTGAGGGGAGTGCGTGTGCAGTGCAGAGTCTCTTCTGTGGAGTATGCACAGGAAGGGAGATGGGGGGTCACTCAACCCTGCCCATCCAGAGCTCTGCGCTCCATGGTGACAGGCAAATGCAAAAAGCTTCATGAAATATTCACTGGGCTACGTAAGATTGCTGCGGTCTGGGCTTAATGGAGCTGCTGGTGCTGGCCATGTAGCCACCAGCCAAGTCATCCCCTCTGTGGACTGCAGGCTGCCCCTTAATAACCCCTGAGGCTTCATGAGTGCCCAGACCAGCGTGGGGGGACTGCTGGCTCCTGACTCAACTGGCACACCAGATGGATTTTTTTTTGCCTCCATCAATGGCAAATGCTTGTGGCTGCTGCAGGAGGGCAACAGACCAAGTCACAAGGATTTGTGGCCACTGATAGGGAGAGAGTTGGTGGCTTTTGGGGTTGCTCCTGCAGGGCAATGTGCTGGCATTTTGTGTCTACTTCCGGCTCAGAAGCACTCACATCTCTTTCCAGAGCACTGGTGGTGCCTTGTTTGTGCTTCTGTTCAAGAAGAAGTGAGGGTTCAGTCACTTTTTGAAAGGGCAGGCTTGCAGGAGACCACAACCCGCTGTGGCCACCTGGGATTGTCCACCCCTGCCCCTCCCTGCCCTTCCCCCCCACCCCCATCTCCTATTTCTGCTCATTGCTTGGACCACAAGGAGTGACAGCTTTGCTGTCAGATGCATGTCTTGCTTGTCAGATTTGAGTGTAGCTCGCTGGATATCTCAGCGAGCAGGTACATCTGTGCTGCAGGAGCTGCAGAAAATGGTCAATGTGCAGAAACAAAGCTAGTGCTCATCTGTGACCTCATGTCAGCACCTGGGGGACTGAGGGAAGCAGAGGGTGCTCCTTTGAGGACAGGAGAGATTTTCTCTCCTCCAGCTTTCCACGTATGAATGGGACCACCTCCACCCCATCCCAAACCTGCTGCAGTTGCCTCTGAACCTGGGATGGAGGCTGTCCCTGCATCCCTGTTCCACAACTCTTGCCTTGTTCCACAGGAGCTAGGTCCCAAGAGGCTGAGCACTTTATGAATTCCCTGAGCACAATAAAACCCATTTCTCTCCTACTTTAGATTTACTTGGGTGCTTTTAGGTGGAGAACAGAAATGTCACTTATTTACCCATATTTATGGGTATTTGAGGAAGGTTCATGCAGACAGAGGGCAGCCAGTACCTCCTGCTCCTTTCTCCTGGCAATGATACAGTGCCCTTAGAGCTGCAGAATCTCAGGGCCACAGGGGAGGGGAGGCTTTGCTGGCTGTATGATGCCTGTGTGGGCTTGGTGGGAGCAAGGCTGAGGGTCTTCTGTGCTCAGCAGCTGCTCCTCAGTGCTATAATGGGCACGGGGAGCAGGCAGCAGGGTTTGCTGTGGCAGATGAGCTGCTTCATGGGTGAGCAGCTGCCGCGCCAAAGGGGAGCTGGAGTTTTGTGGCTTTGTTGCTTGTTTGTGGGTCAGTTTGCAAACCTTAGAATTATGGCAGGCAGAGAGTAGCTCCTCATAGAGCATGTGCTGCCAGACAGCCCTGCCTGGACTCTGGTTAACTGCGGCGGTGTCAAAGGCAGAGCACAGCAATAAAAGCCATTGAACGGCTTGAAAAGGAAACATGTACCAGGTTGTTTTAGGTCCCTGCAGGGTTGATGAAGAGTCAAGGAGTACCCAAGGAGGCTGAGCAGGGAGGGTGGGTGGAAAGGGATCCTGTGGTACCATTGCCACTGGTCCCTGTGATATCTCACTGCAGTGACATGAGGAATGCTGTGCCAGAGACACATGCAGATGGTGCTGGCCCTGTGCCTGCTGCTGCTCCTGTGGCAATGTTTCCGAACACCTATGGATGGCCTTGGCTCCTTCCCTTGGGCTCCCTCCTTCCTCAACAACCCCACTGCCCACTGCACCGCCAGCACCAACAGCTCTGCATGGTTCAACGCCCACTACAACATGGCCATGGGGCCTATACTGGTGGGCACAGCCCATGAGCTCTCCTCTGACACAGTTTAGTGGTGACTGGTGAGTGAGGGCATGGGTGGGAGCTTGAGGCTCTTCCTAGATTTCCTGAATCTGTTTGTGGCGGGGAAAGACCAAGGTCAAGTCAGACAGGTGTGTTGGGGATTAAAGGGGTGCATCTGGGCTATGCTGCACCCTTTTCCTAATATCCCATCAGGTTTTTTTGGTGCCTTTCCCAGGGCTCCTCTGGGAGGAGTGGGGCTCTGTCCTCTTTTGGGGGTAGTGGTGGCGAGATGATGCTACCTATCCCTGCCCTTGCTCCCTCAGACCCTGCAGAGTTCCCCGAATGGCACCCAGCTCCAGGGTGTAATTTGGCAGCTCTTCAGTGTCCTCCAGGCCCCAACCAGCACTGTGTGGAACCTGTCTTGCCGCAGGGCCTGTGCAGTTGTGGGGAACTCGGGGCGGCTAAAAGATCTGGCCATGGGCTGCGGATTGATGCGCATGACTGGGTGTCGAGGTGGGTGACCCGAAGGGGCTCGACCTTCCCTGTTCCCCCAGGAACCTGGCATGCTCCAGCCCCTGTCCACCCTGTGAAATCCATGAATATAATAACCCTTGCAATGGCATGGAGTGGGGGGCTGCTGGCCTTGCTCCCTGGAGCCCCTCCATCCTGGAGCACACACTGGCCCTGTTTCGCCCATATCTCCTCTTTGCTGCTGCCTGGGTTGACTTACCTGGTAGGACTGGCAGCCTGGGACTGGCACCTTCATCCTAGGACATGCCTTCCTGCTCTCCCCTAGGATGAACAGAGTAAAGATTGCTGGCTTTGAGCTGGATGTTGGCATGAGAACAACCCATCACTTCATGTACCCAGAGCGTGCAGTGAACCTCAGGCCTGGTGTCCACCTTGTTCTAGTCCCCTTCAAGCAGTGGCTGGCCAGTGCCTTCTCTACTGGAGAGCTCACACAGTGCGTCAGCTTCAGGAATGTGCTGGCATGTCTTGTGCTGGAGACCCTGGGAATGGTGTGGGGGGTCCTGGGGACCCTAGTGCCTCACTGCGGCCCTGGCACCACAGTCCTTGTGGGACAAAGGCACTGTGGGTGAAGGGTCTTGGCGGTCCTCTGCACCACCATTTGCGGGAGTGGGCACCAACCTGCCACGGCAGGGCTTGAGCATCTTGCAGTTCAATAATGCCCATGGGCAGGATGGTGGCTGTACCCACTGTGAGGCCATGGAGTTGATGCGTCCGTTCCCAGAGCCAGGGCAGAAGATGCTGTTGGGCCAGCCTGAAGGGCTGGGAGTGCCATAGGGCCAGATGCTGGTGGACACAGCCACACTCTGCAAACTGGTTGCTTCCAAAGGAGAGGCCTTGGTTGTGGGAGTGCCCCATGCTCACTACTGTCCTCTGGCTTTTGCAGCAAATACGTGAAACAGTTCATCAAAGCTGACAGACACAAGGTAAGGACTCAATGGGCTCCAGCTCCTCCTGGCCAGGCAGGGCTCCTCTGGACTTCTTTCTAGTGGGATGTGCGCAGAGCTAGCAAGCAAGAGGGCCAATGGCGTCACTGGTGGCAGGGGCTGCCTGTCCTGTTTGCAGCATGGTGAGCAGCTGATGGCTCCTCTGCTCCCTTCTCAGGTGCTGATCCTGAGCCCAACTTTCCTCAAGTACATCCATGACAACCGGATGCAGTGCAAGGGGCGGTACCCCTGCCAGCAGGTAAGTGTGGCCAGCAGGACTGAGCACTGCCTATGCCACTGCTGCACTACTGGGCTGTGAGCCCTCAGACCGACAAAATGCCTGCGCAGCCATGACTCTGCTGGCCTAAGTGCAGGTCTCCATGTTCGGCTTTGGAGCAGACAGTGAAGGGAACTGGCACCACTACTGGGAGATAAATCACTGGTCCGGAGTGTTTCGCAGGATGAAGGTCCATGAAGGTCCATGATGCTGACATTGAATTCAGCATCGAGATACTGGCAGCTGAAGGCAGGATTTTATTCTACGAGTGATGCATTTTCCGGAAACTAAAGCCAGTCTGTTAGCACAGGACCTGGCAGCCCCCTGCATTGCCAGCAGCTGGCTGTCTTGGCTCTTTAACTTGCTTCTCACTGCCACTACTGCCATGTGCCTGGGCTCACAAAGCTGGTGATCCCTGGCGTCTCGGTGTTGCTTGTGCACTGTGGGTGCCAGAAGGTGATGCTCCCATGGCACCAGGTATGTTGTATTTGACTGGACAAAGGGTGGGCATGACACTGGCTGGGAGAGAGGACAGGGAGATGGTGGGGCTGCAGGTGAGTGTGGAGCTGTGCATGTGAAGCTGATGGCTCAAATATGGCTGGCTGCATGATGGAGTTTGTATCAAAAAAGACTTAGAAAGCCAAAAAACCCCCACAAAACAACAACCAAGCATGCTGACAGAATCAAGTACAGTTGAGATGATCAAGTACAATCAAAATTATCTTATGTTGAATAAACTTTGAAAACATATATGAATCTATGCTTAACCTTTGCTTCACATTTTTGAGACCTTACAGCTTTGAAAAGACAGCACAATGTACCTCAGTCCCACTCTGCAGAACAAGATTGCAAACTGTGGACACTGAGATCCCCAAAAGAGGTTTTTCTCCTCTAGAGCAAGGTTAGCAGGATGTGTTTTACCACTTTCAATCATAAACAATCAGACTCAGCTTTCCCACAATTTCATTTCTTAATAGATTTTCTACCATGGCTCTTAGTCATAGAATCATTAAGGTTGCAAAAGGCCTCTGATTAGGATCTAGTCCAACTTCTCACCACCATGCACATTAAAACACGTTACTAAGCACCACACGTATACCGTTTTCAACACCTCTGAGGACAATGACTCCACCACTTCTCTGGGCAGCCTGTTCCAATGCTTAGTAACTCCTTTTGCAAAGAAATTTTTCCTAATATCCAATCTAAAACTCCCATGGTGCAACTTGAGGACATTTCCTCTTGTCCTATCACTGGTAAACCAGGAGAAGAGATTGACCCCCATCTCACTCCAATCTCTTTTCAGGGAGTTGCAGAGAGAGATAAGGTCTCTCCAGAACCTCCTCTTCTCCAGAATAAACAACCCCAGTTCTTTCAGCTGCTCCTCATATGACATTCCCCAGACCCAAAACAGCACAGTATTTGAGGTGTCGCCTCACTAGTGCTGAGTACAGGGGCATGATCACTTCTCTGGTTCTGGTGACTACACTATTTCTGATACAAGCCGGGATGCTGCTGTCCTTCTTGGCCACCTGGGCACACTGCTGTCTCATGTTCAATTGGCTGTCAGCTAGCACCCCCAGGTCTTTCTCTGCTGGGCAACAATCAAGCCACTCTTCCCTGAGCCTAAAGCATTGCATGGGGTTGTTGTGACCGAAGTATAGGATCTGGCCCTTGTCCTTGTTACACCTTGTATCACTGGCCTCAGCCCACTGATTCAGCCTATCCAGGTTCCTCTGAGGAGCCTTCCTACCCTCAAGCAGATCAACGCTTCCTCCTAAATTGGTGTCGTCTGCAAACTTACTGAAAGCGCACTTGATCTCCTCATCCAGATCATTGATAAAGATACTGAACAGAGCTGGCTCCAAAGCTGAGCTTTGGGGAGCACAACACATGACCAGCTGCCAGCTGGATTTAACTCCATTCAACACTCTGGGCTCAGACCTCCAGCCAGTTCTTTACCCAGTGGAAAGTAACCCTGTCTAAACCATGAGCTGCCAGCTTCTCCAGGAAAATGTATTGGGAGACAGCATCAAAGGCTTTACTAAAGCCCAAGTAGACAACATCCACAGCCTTCCCCTCATCCACTAGGTATGTCACTTCATCACAGATGATCATGTTGGTCAAGCAGGATCTGTCTCTCATGGGCCGTTGCTGGCTCGGCCTGATCCCTTGGGTGTCTACCACTTGCTGTGTGATCACAAGACAATCTGCTCCATAACATTCCTTGGCAATGAGGCCAGGGTGACAGGCCTGTAGTTCCTCAGATCCTCCTTGTGACCCTTCTTGTAGATGGGTGTCACACCGACAAGTGACTGGAAGTCATCTGGGACCTCCCTGGTTAACAAAGGACTGGCAATAAATGATAAGTGGCTTGGTGAGAACTTCCACCAGCTCCCTTGAGTGGATCTCATCTGGCCCCATGGACTTGTGACTAAGTGGTGTAGGAGGTCACCAACTGCTTCCTCCTGGATTATGAGGGCTTCATACTGGTCCCCATCCCTGTCTCCCAACCCCCTTGAGAATAACTGATATGACTGTTGAAGACTGAGGCATAGGCAGCATTGAGTACCTCTGGCTTTTCCTCATCTTTGGTGATGATGTTCCCTGCCACATCCAATAAAGTCTGGAGATGCTCCTTGGCCCCCCTTTTGTTGTTAACGTACTTGTAAAAACACTTTTTTGTTGTTGACTTTTGTTTTTTTACTACAGTGGCCAGATTAATTTCTAGCTGGGTTTTCACCTTTCTAATTTTCTCTCTGCATGTCCTAACTACATCCTTGTATTCTTCCTGTGTTGCCTACCCCTTCTTCCAGAGCTGATAAACTCTGTTTTTCCCATAGTCTCAGCCAGAGCTCCCTGTTCAGCCAGGCCAGTCTCCTCACCCACCAGCTCATCTTAGGGATGGCTTGTTCTTGAGCTATTCAGATCTCCTTCTTGAATAGTGTCCAGCCTTCCTGGACCCCTTTGCCCTTCAGGACTGTCTCCCAAGATACTATCTCAACCAATGTCAGTTACTTGGTCTTTCAGTCTATTAAAATTGCTTGATGTCTCCTACTCCTAAGCTCCCATTTTATAGCAGAAGCCTGTGTTAATATTAGCTTCATTGATTTTCTACCTCTTGAGGTAAAGTCTCCATTTCTGTG
Organism: Bucco capensis; assembly: GCA_013396975.1. Classification (NCBI taxonomy): domain Eukaryota; kingdom Metazoa; phylum Chordata; class Aves; order Piciformes; family Bucconidae; genus Bucco; species Bucco capensis. The sequence continues at coordinate 16,323 of VWZO01015753.1, forward strand.
TCTTTCATTTCCTCCATTATCTCCAGTTTCCAACAGTGAGCACAAGTCTTGGTTACCTGCCCTTTCTCCTTCCATCTATTTTTTTTATGCTAACCAGTACTCTGTTCAATAATCTTCGGTGCTTTTATGAGGTTTACAAGTAATCAGCTTTCTTATAAAAGACTTGCAAATAGCTGGTAATTGTTTAACTGGAGGTTAAATTCTTGCTGCATTATTTCTATTCATCTGCTTCAAATTTAGTTACAAAGCCATGTGCTCTACACAGAGTGACTGAAGCTGTTCAGGTCAATTTTTGTCCCTGATAAAAATATGTAGATACCTTGCCCCTTTCTCACACTGTAGTAGTACTATATGATACCAACCTAGGATTTATTAAATATCCTTGTTTCTAATGTATTTTTTTACAAACTCTTTTTTCCCAGTATTCTAGCTTTGAGATTAATTACTCTTCTTACCCACACCTCAAATTGCTTCTGTCCTTGATTGGAAAAACATAGGTTTTCATACTCCCTGATTTGTAGCTAAGTACAACTAATTAAAAACCAACAACCCACAAACAAAACTACTTTCAAACTAACTATAAAATAGCATTATCTCAGCATTATCTGATCCTGTGCCTGTCACACTCAGTGTGCAGTTTCACCAATTGCTTGGACCAAGTTTAGAGTCATACCAAAAGAGAGAGCTGAGATTAAAGAGTCATGAGTCTGTTTTGCCTCAAAATGAGGCATGAATCCACAGTTTTTATTTCTTCATTATTTTCAAATTTCTCCCAATATTTTTTCACACACCAAGCACTTTAGTCATTTGTGTAGATCATTAAAAAGTGTCATAGGGTGACTAAAATTGAAGAGAAAGAGACATTAAGGATCTTCTGTACATCATATTCCCTTTGAATTTGGACACTATCTCTTTAAGAAAATGCAGTGGCTGGACTTCTTTCCCCCCCCCCCCTTCCTTTGCCCACGAAAGGAATTCACCGGGAGGAGCCGGGAGAAACTGAAAGGTCGCAAATGCGCACTGTGTTGAACCTGCAAAGACAAATGAGAAGGGACAGCTGTATGTCACGTGAGAAGGACGTATCCTTGTTTATATAAGGACCTTGCTTTTTCCGTTTCTATCTCTCTTCCTTCTTCCGGCTTTCCTGGAGCTATGTTCAGGACTTGGCTCTTCCCCTCCCCCCCCCCTTCAAGAGAAAAGGAGCCTCTGGTATTCGTAGGTCTAGTCTCCCTTTCCCGGGGTGAAGGTAGGGAGGGAGTGGAAAGGTCCTGATAAGGAGGGGTGGATGACTGGAAGCCTGCCAGCTTTTGCCGGCAAGGTCAGGCATTGTGGTTATTAGAAGGGGGGAAGGGCCGAAGCCGTCTTTTAACTAACAACCTTTATCTTCCCTATAATTTATCTCTTTCATACTGTTGTACCATTTAAATATAGATAAAGCTATTCTTGGAAATTCACTATCTGCGTGCCTAGTGTTTTTATTTGTATTTTGCTGTCCCCATCTTTGGGGAGAGGGGGCGTCTCGGAGACCCCTCTCAAAGAGATTGTCCTCTTGACCCTAGTAATCCTCAGTTCCTCTGGTCAAACCAGGACAAAAAGAAACAACCCTTGTCATCATATCTGCATACTTTGTCACAATACAAGTAGATTCTTAATTATAATTTTTAATTCAGTACCAGAATTAGTTAAAATAATTCAATTATTCCTCCAAATGCTTTATCAAAACACACAGGGGATGGACTTTATTTCAAAATATAAACAGAGGGGAACTGAAAAATACAATCCAATTTAAAAATCAATTAAAAATCCAAACACTTTTTTTTGCTGAAACATCAACTTGCACCTTTTGTAAGAAAAGCAATCTGAAGCAACTGCAACACCTCAAGGTACACTAAGCACATCCCAAGTGTCATCAGCAAGTAGCCTACATTTCCACAGAGGTCTGACATCAGCACACTCAGAAAGATCTTGAAGTAAAACAGAAAAGCTAGACAGTGCTGCTAGAAAGCTTATTTGATACCAACTTCAGTCCATTTTAGGTCTCATGGCAATACCGTAGATGCTTCCTGGCATCAAACAGAATGCATTATCTCCAGCATCACTGGTGGGGAGTGGGACAGAACTGGATGAATACGGACTGACATAAAAAGGTCTTACAGTAGGGTCTGCACAGCCAGACAAGATGGCTAATCTCTACAGCAGCAAAGTTCAAGCAGTTCTACCCACAAATTAATGCCAAATGAAGAATGATGAGACAGTCACACAAGAGTGGCCGAGGACATCTGGTGATAACAAACCTCTTGTGCACTCAAAAGATCACTTGCATTTCAAAAAACCTGTTTAGTTCTCCTGTCCTGGTTTGACCAGAAGCCAAGGTCAA
>VWZO01015754.1:0-31329 GCA_013396975.1 Bucco capensis
AACCTCTGGGCAAGAGATGGAAAAGCCCTATAAATCATTTTGATTTCCCAGAGGGTTTCACCTGAGTCTTCTGCTCAGCTTCTGCAGATACACAGACCATGACCCTAACATTTCAACAGCCCAAACAAGCAGCAAGTGTTGCTTGATTTATTGCCTCTCCAGTGTCACAGATAGGTGTAACTCTTCGTAAGCTGCATGACAAGGACTGAAATTTTGCATGCCCTATGGAAACTGAGGGCATCTTTGCTGCCAACATCAACAACTCAGTCCAAAAACTGCCTGTGCCCCTGCCCTGGGACTGGCAGGCAAGTAAAGCAGAGGTCCCAGGGCAGGGGTAAATAGAAGTGGCACCATTCCTGCCCCAGTCCATCACCCATGTAGCATGAGCCCCATGTCAAAGGAAGAGGGGAGAAACTAGAACTCTGCCCGAGTGTAACATATTCAGGGCTGTATCCTCCCCTCTAGCCTTATCCTCTGGAGTAAATGAGCTGGGCTCAAAGGGGCAGAAAATTCTTTCCTTCTCATTGGCCTCATTCCTTTGCCTGAGAGAAAATGCTGCAGCCAGAGGGGTTGTGACCCAGGAGGCCACTCAGCAGCTGGCAACAGCAGCACTGAGCGTGCACAAGCATCTTTGAGGGGAGAGCAGGGCAGTAATCCTTAGCTGGCAGAGAGAAGGCCAGGCTGCTGGATAAATTAAACTAGGAGGTTTGGTAAAACTGCCTGAGGATTACAGGCTGCTGATCAGCACCTTTCTGGCCATTGCTGTTAAGAGTTGTGAGACAGCAAGTAACTCCAGGGCCAGGGCAGGTGATGAGCTGAAGGAATTGAAGGTCTCCATCACTCCACTCAGGTCCTGGCTCAGAGGCTGGCCTCACTGGCTGTTCCTCCCTGTGCCCACAGCACCAGCCACCAGCCTCCTCTGCAAGAGGCTAAGGGAGAAGGGAAGGCAAGGGAATGCTTGTCAGGTGGCTTCAAGGGAGATCCAGCTGCAGAGCTGGCTTTGCACACAAGCACCCCATGGCAGGAGCTCTGCCCAGCCACAGCAGCATCTTCTCCCCAATGTGGCAAGAAGGTAGGATATCACTGTAAGGTATAAGGGGAGGGGGAACCAAACAACTGGTTTCCTTGAGCCTAAGCAGAAATCTCACAAAGCTATCTAGGACAATAGGCTGTATAACACTGCAGTGGTCCAAGTACAGCCCTTCTGGTCATAAGTGCCATGGAAAGTACAGCATGTCTGGAAACAAATTCACACATTCCTGTTAGTTTCTCATTTAATTTGCTACATATCTAGATTCATTCTGAGTCATTGAAGCTGACACAGGTCAAAAAGCCCATTGAAGCCTTAAATAAGAAAGAACCAGCTTGAGCCAACTAGGACTTGGCACAGCAGAGCATAGCTAGAGAGATAGAGGGAGCATGAGTGTGTCAGACTAGAGCTTCAGTGTCAGTTTATTGCAGTTTGCTAGGCTCTGACTCTGGCCCAGTACTGCTGTGCTCACAAGCAAAGCAAGGCCTGTGACAGGTGCATCTGCTGTAAATGTCAGTGACAGCAGCTTCCCCTTGGATACACTGAGTAGGTGACTGGGATTAAGAATGGACAGAATAAATACCTAAGCACTGCCTTCAGGCTGATGGTTAAAATAAAAATACTGATCCAGGAGTCTCTTTTACAAGAGGTTTCAACAGAGGTTAGTGGCTACAGGCAGCCATTTCCACTTCTCTGCTTTTCTTTCATTGCCTCAATTATACCTGGTCTTTTCTAAATCATTCTGATTTCATTGAATATATGAGGGCAACCATACAGAACAACCACACTGTTAAGAGTACAGGTTTGTTTTGTGGGTGCCTCTTCCTCTTGAGGGCAGGATTCAGATGACCCCTGATAGACACAGCACAGCCTTACAGCCCCAGAAGGGTTGGGAACTGGTCATGGCAATGCAACTCAGGTGCCTGCACTAGATGTCCAGATTCTCTACACAGTCAAAGAGAAGAAGATGGTGCCTCTGAAGAATGACTTGGGATGAAGAGCAATTTGGGATACCCTGATATGTCATCCCCTCCTTCCTGAACGACGAGCAGGTAGCCCAGCTGCCTCCCAATGGCATTTCTAAGCTGCATAAAGTCACCAGGCAGGAATTGGTGAGCACAGGGATGGAGCTAACTTCAGTGCTGAGTGCTAGTGCCTCTCCTGAGGGACACCTGCTTGTTTGGACAGTAAGACAAAGATTCAAAGGATGTCTGGACTCCAGGCCCTCGTCAGACTACAGTGGTTTAAATATCCTTCTCCAAGTGTCCAGGAAAGGGGCCCAGCCCATTACATTGGGAAGTAGCCTGCAATAGGGCTGATTCTGTTGCATTTGAGTCTCTGTGCAATCACAAGGATGAAATTTGTGGGCAAGAGAGACTAAGAGTCCTGAAACTCAGGACACAGGCAGTGTCTGGGAAAAGGGGAGTCCTGGTGTCATGGGTTCCTAAATCCTTAATCCCACAGTTGGTAGGCATGGTACCCAAGGAGCCTGTAGCCCAATGTACATAAGCACTCTCTGCAGTCACTCTCATGACCCAGCAACAGTATCCTCTTGTTCATTTTTCTGCCAGTTTCAGAAATCTCTGGTTCATCTCTGCATCCAGGGCCAGCAGAAATCTGGATTAGTGCCAGCAGGAGCTCTGCATTAGTGAAAGGCTTGTGTTCCCTCAAGCAGAAGAGCATCAAGGACTGTGTCCTTTGTCTTCCACATGGATGATCATACTGGTAGGCTGGAAAAATGACAGACAAGACTTAGTATCCGTCCTTCCTTTTCAGCCATGAACCCAGGTGAACTTGTACTGCTGCACGGTGCTGGCTGGTGAATCCTGTCCACAACTACCAGATCAGGGCCTTTCAGGAACTCTGATGAAGGCTCCAGGGCACCTACCCAGAATTTGATGCAGTGAGGAAGGTGGAGGGACTGACCCATGCTGCAGGATGCATTTCATCGTGTGTTACAGTTAGATGTTGTGGCAACAACAAACGATCAAACAGAGGCATCTTCACATTTTGAATGCCTCTGAACTCAAGCAGTGATGGGTAGAAAACAGCCTGAACACTGTATTGTGTCTGTGCCTCAAGTCCACCAAATGTCTCATCCAGGCAGTAATTTAAAGGCACCCAGCAACAGCCATGTGAACAGCAGGTACCTGACAGATATTAACAAAGATGGGGTCTCTAAAGTCATATCCTACATACCTCATGTCCTCTCTCTTCTTTGTGCATTGGCTTAGCCTCAGAAAAGTAGTTGCAGTGTTCAGTTGTGCTCCCAAACTCACTATAAGGTCAGGTTCAGATGTACACTTCTGGTATCCTGACTATGGCCTGTCATGATATCAAAGGAGCTGTATCACATAAATGACCAAATATATGTAGTTTTTTTCCCCCAAGATCTCCTCCCAGCTGGTCATGGTTTAAGAAATTCTTTAATCTGATGAAAGGTTAATTGAAAACTGAACAGCAACAGAAGAAAAAGGCAGGAGTCCTGTAATTACTCCAATCAAAACCTTAAAGAATATTTTCCTTCCTTTATGACTTCACCTTTCCTGACAGTTGTACATCTTCTTAATAAACTATCTCTGTAGTATTCCCGGTTGAAATGAAAATTTCCAACATGGTATTTCTGCTCTAAATGCCTCTATTTGCCAATTTTGCTTTTAAAAATTAATTTCTCCTTTTCCAGAGTTTTTAGAGATATGTGAGTAATGGTATACAGCAGCTATTAGTTCAAAACCAACCTGTAGTGCAGAAAAAGCTGGCACACTAGAACTGCAGATATCATCATCACTGGCACAATAGTCTTCTTGTCAAAACTGCTCCTGATTTTTGAAAATCCTCAGAAAAATTAAACAAATATGGCTTCTCCACAGCCTAATAGAGGCTGCAAAGGCTTGCATGGAGTAATCACTTCTATACTTTTCATATTTAGGAGGTTTCCCACAAGAATCAGAGATTTCTTCTAGCAATGGATGAAAGATACACCTGACCCCATTTCCACTCACTTCCCACCATGCCCTTGGAGATGTTCTGCATGAGGCAGATGGTGAAATAACTGAACCAAGTTTTAACTTTATCTGCAGTCATTTTGATGTGTTTCTCTTGCAGATATGTGCATTGCCACAGCGATTTCTCTTCTTATGATTCTGATCTGTGCAATGGCCACCTATGGTGCTTACAAGGTAATTCATTCTCTTCAGTGAAGAAATCAATCAAATGAGCTATGCAACTTGGTAGAAACAAAGTTATGAAACTTGCTTTCTACCAATTTCTCATTCAGTTGTTTAGCTGAAAACTGAGAGGAAAATAAACCAAGGTCAAGAAGGCGTTGGAGCTGATTGCCTAGCTCAGTGGTATCCCAGGGCCCCATGCTGCAGGCAGGACTGTCCAGTTGTGTACACTCAGGTTCAAGTATGAGTAAGCACTCAGCAAACTGTGAATTTAGAGAACTGAAACTTGTACCTACAAGGTGCAAGGGACTTCTTTCCCATTCACCTCCCAAACCTGTGGTTTGTCCCAGTATTAATCCNAAGCCTAGCCATACATACATACAATCCTCATGTAGCCCTATGATGCATTGTGGGACTTACACCACACATATTACTGCTGTTCAGGAGGTAAACTTGCTTGGCCAAAGTTTTTGCTGGATGTCACATTTATTTTAGCTGTTTTAACACTGCATTATGTCAAATATTCCTCAGATGTTAGTGCAGAAAGACATATTTCCTTCTATTTTAACTTGTGGCTGACGAGTATTTCTTTTATTTCCTTTTTAGCAACATGCAGCCTGGATCATCCCTTTCTTCTGTTACCAGATCTTTGACTTTGCTCTCAACACATTGGTCGCCATCAGTGTACTCGTCTACCCCAGTACAATTCAGGACTACCTCCACCAGCTGGTAAATCACTGAATGTTCACAAGTCTTTGGGGGTTTGGTGGAAAAAACACCTGTGGCAAGGTGCACTGTTTGTCCTGTATTTCTAGCCAATAGTTTCCTGATGACTTCCTATGCAACCCTTGAAAAGTCCTGTCAGTCCTTGCTAGTCTGTATTCAACATCCTTCCAAGGTTACATTGCAATATTTGTGCAGAGCTCTGGATTTTTGCAATGTTGTGGAAGCTCTTAGCACTGCTTCATTTAGAATGAGACACATATTGCAAGACATAGAAAGTATTTGCTTTTGGATTTATTATGTTCATATCCAGTGATTTATTTTTGGTACTATTTCAAGGATGTTTTGTTGCTCCTTTTAATTTATTTAGTGGCTTTAACACAGATTTCGTTAGGCAGGAGTTTGAAAGAATGTAGGTTTGGTTTTGCTAGAAAATATTTCTGGATTTTGTCTTAGGGACAATTAGAGGCTTCCTTCTTGCCATGGTCCACCTTGGCCAAGTATCCATAGCCAGTGTTGTATAGATATACAAGACATGATGGACAGGTTGAATCCATGGGCCAAGGCCTATTGGATGAGGTTCACTAAGGCCAAGTGCCATGTCCTGCACTTTGGGCANATTCTTTAGAGAAAGAGTGGTGAGACACTGGCACAGCCTTCCCAGGGAGGTGCTTGAGTCTCCATCCCTGGAGGTGTTTAAGAAACATGTAGATGTGGTGCTCCAGGACATGCTCTAGTGAGGGCAGGGGTTGTGTGGTTTGTAGGATTTTTTTGTTTTGTGTGGGTTTTTTGGGTTGTTTGGGGTTTTTTTTTGGTTGGACTCAGTGATCTGAGAGGTCATTTCCAGCCATGAATATTCTGTGATTCTGTGATGATTGCAACCACCTAAAGTAAAGACAAGAGCTCACCAGCATCTGTCTCATCACAGGAGCACAGGCCATGTCTGGCAGAGCTCTTCAGAAGCCAGTGCTGCAGCTGTCTCTGAAACCTTGAGAACCTGCATACAGATTAGCTTGGCTGTGAACTTTATGTAGCTGGAAAACTAGCTAGCGCAGCATAAATAACAGGTAATGAGAAACAGCAGGCAGATAAGTAGCCACACAAATCTGTGGGAAGAGGCAATTAGTCAAGCCAGCAGGAGCTGGGATGCATCAGGGGCCTGATATCCTTTGCCTTATTTAACATCTGTCTGCTTTCACAGCCAGTGGTACAGTGGAAGAGAAGCAGAGGAATCATTCAAAAGGTTCTTAGAGATACGAATGGAAAAGAGCAAATTGCAGCCATAGTTTGGCAAGCACTTAAAGCTGGCACTGCCACTGGCTGGAGCCCTCCTGCCCCCCCATCACCTGCAGTGCATTCTGCATCAGTGCCAGCCCTGCTCTTGTGGCAGGGCAAGTGTCTGTGTGGCTGCAGGAACTCCCCTCCCTTTCCAGAGCATGACTCGTAACCAAGTGTTATTTAGTCTTGGTCACTGTGTGGGAGTATGAGGGTGACAGGAGCAAGCTTGGAGCTGCACATCAAAAAGTCCCTGCTCTTCTGCTGAAAACAGAAAAGAAAGACAAAAAACCAGCTGATTCTCTCAAAATATCTGCTAAAACATCACTGTCATTCCTGCCAATAACAAAATCATAGTCCTTTCCATAGCAAAAACACAAGGAATAGACCTTGGGAGGTATTGAGAAAGGTGCAGCACTTTGAGCTGTGTCGCTGCTCTGGAGTGTTAAAATCTCTGGTTGCACACATCTTTGTCTTGCTGTTATAAATCATTTTCCAGACTGCTAATGAAATGCTGAAACACTTCAGGAGAGCTAAACTGTCAGTGCTTAAAAGGGCAAGGGGATTTCCAGGATAATTATAGGCTGATTAGCCTGACATTGCTACCAAGCAGAATTATAACAGAAGGGCTGAGAGGAGTCAGTTGATAAAGGGTTAGACCAGAGGAATATGATTAATGACTGCCAGCACAGTTGCATGGAAAATCAGTCCTGCAGACAAACTCATTTTCACTCACTGACAAGATTACTGGTTTTGTCAATGAAGATGGGCAGGGACTTTGGTGAGATGTTTGACTTCGCAGCGTGATGCTCAGAGCAACAATAAAGCACTAGATCAATAAAGGACGTATCAAATGGATTTGGAAAGGTTAGCCGGCAGATTGCAAAGGGCAAGCTGACCATCTGCCAGTGTGTTTCTATTTTGGGCAAAAGAAGGTCTCCAGCAACCAGCAGTAGATTTCCCTCTCTTCCTGACTTCCATTGATAACCTGAGTACCCAGCAGGCCATTCACAAAGGCTAACATCAGCCTTGGGAGAGCTTCCCCAGGCTCACTGTTTAGGGGTAATAAGTCTTCTTTGTCATCCTCTGAAAGACCCTATCCCTACACTGCCCAAAACGAGCACAACTCTGCATTTCCCAAAGGCAGTGTTTGTGACATTTCCCAGCAAAATCACTTTTAATAAAGCCTATGGCTGACACAGAGATTAAAGTAGTAAATAACACTCGTCGTCGTGGCTAGGCTTCGCGAACAAAGATCCAGGGAGGGCTCCATCCATGCTCCTCCTCAGAGCCTTTTCCAAGCGCGCTGATAAAAAGAGGATAGTGGATAGCACCCTTGAGTGGGCACAATAGATTTTTTTTTAGGTGAGACACAGCATGTGCAGAGCTGGACCCACCCTTTAGTCTGAAGGTTCATCTGCCAGGGCCTAGCAAGCTTGCACGCTGGCAGCCAAGTCCTTAGGATGGAGGTTTAACCTCTTAGCTGGAAGGCCTTAAAGGGCTAAACGAGCTCCATCTGCCCGGGTTTGGAATCAGAGTTGTCCTTCTCCTAGGATGACTGCCAGAAGGCTAATGAGCTCATCCTACCCATCCAAGGATTCTAGGAACATGGGTATCACTCCCCACACTTTCCCGTGGGCAATGAGTTTAATGCTCCCTCTGCTGTCGGCACAGTTATGGCACCAGGGGCCACAGGAGACCACAAGGGATTTTCAGACTGTGCCTGAGTAAATAACACTAAGGATGGAGCAATTAATCTGACTAAGCTAGACTGACTGAGGAACTCAGTTCAGTCATTACTGTGTGTTACCTTGCCAAATGCAAAGAACTGTAAAAACATGGCAAATAGAGATGAGCATACAGTATGGCAACCGTGCCTGGGGTGCAGTGGCTTGTACCCATCCACCTGTTTCCCTACCTTTTAATAATACTCATGGTAGATAAGTTTATCATTTCAAACACCATATTTAGAACTAAACTGCAGTTAATACTCCTGTTCCCATAGGTGAGACCTCAGTCATGCTTTTGAGTATTTTATTGAAGTACAAGACTCCTACAGCTCATCTAAAAATGACAAAGTATATTAGATAGCTTTGTTATGGGACTACCTGCAATGCTGCTGGCTAAAAATTCAGGTGCTATCAGTCAGCTTGAAATCCTAGGGGAAATGTCTAGAGAGCATAAAAGAGATTAAGCCTAGATACATTTTCCCTACAAACTAACTCTTTAAAAAAGGAATATCCTATCTGACATTTTTAATGCCATTTTGTAATTCAAAATAGAAGGACTAGCAGAGCTTTAGAAATTCTAGAGACATATTACTGTTTTCTTTCATTTTTGGTAAGATTCTGATACTAGGAGGATTGTAGCTGCCGAATGGGAATCCACACCATCTTTTAAAGTGGGTTTTTTGCAGTCCAAGGAGAAGGAAGGTGTGAAAGGTTACACGAGCAGGCTGAGGGAATGAGAAAGCTTCAGCCTTGGACATTTTATTTTTCTTCTGCAGTGGAAACATGCTTTGCACACAGGTTTTTTATGATTTTAAAGTGTCTAATAGAGCTTTGCTATGTATAAGCAGTATTTTTTTTAAATTGAAATGTTACCAGGTGTATTATTATGCATGCAGCCTTCTTTGGCATGCCGGTGCCACACCACTACATCCACCTCTTCCTTGTATAGAAAATTTCATTATGTCCTGCTGAAAAATTACTCCTGTATTTCCAGTGACAGGCTTGATTTTTCCCACCCAGCTATATTTCAGTCTCAGCTTCATCAAACCTTGAACAGCATTTGACACAGCTTTTCCCACAAGTTGCAGCACTGAGCCCATTCACAAACTCATTTGACTAGACCACTAGTTAAGAAATTGCTTTGGAGCAATTTTACTGTAACTGTCCTTAACTGACTGGACTTTCTAACCACATGCGTGGCCTCTCTCCTGCAAGCAGGTGGGCAGGCTGGGGTGTCAATACTTATGTTTACTTTTTACTGCATCTTTTCTTGGCTTATACTCTTGCCATATACTCTGGGGGACCATATCCACTCTATTTACCAGTTACCTCCAGGAGAGGGAGGGGAAAGGCAACATACTGAATAATAGCAAGTCAGTTTCCTGCACAAACTGTACTTCAGCAAGGGTAAGATGATAACAACTTCAGCCATGAAATTCAGTACCAAAACAGAAACACTGCTGTCAAGAAGCGGAAAATGTGCTTATGTAACATTTATCTGCAAAGGGTTACAGCTGCTGTTGATGTTAACCACTCTGAAGAGTTCATGGAAGCACTAAATAAAGAGCTTCAGGCACAGTCTGAAAATCCCTTGTGGTCTCCTGTGGCCCCTGGTGCCATAACTGTGCCCACAGCAGAGGGAGCATTAAACTCATTGCCCACGGGAAAGTGTGGGGAGTGATACCCATGTTCCTAGAATCCTTGGATGGGTAGCATGAGCTCATTAGCCTTCTGGCAGTCATCCTAGGAGAAGGACAACTCTGATTCCAAACCCAGGCAGATGGAGCTAGTTTAGCCCTGGAAGGCCTTCCAGCTAAGAGGTTAAACCTCCATCCTANATAAAGAGCTACTCTCACTGGCAACTGTCCCCCTCCCCAAAAAAACAGTTTCCTGATGCACTGGGTGAGTGCTGGTCCAAAGGGTTACTCTGGATTTACACAATCATTGCCAAGAATACTGTTACAGCTCGGGCTAGTTAATCACCCTGACAAGGATGCAGAGCTGGCCTGCTTAAGGAATTAGACCTGTAAGGGAAAAGGGGTTGTGTGTGGAAGGAGCTAATGTATTCAGCTACAATGAGCTACTGTTGCAGCAGAGCTCTCTTTTGTCGAGAACAGCTCTGCCTGTAAACAATAGTACACGCTAACTGAGACAGGAACTTGTGTCTTGTAATATTACAAACGGATTTGTAACATTCATTTTAAAAGGTGTCTTTTTCTCTAGGCCATAACCAATACAGTAAAACATTTTGAGAAGTTGTTTTTCAGCCAGTGATCCTAAAGTGTTTCACAATTGTAAACCACTAGAGCCTACGCTAAGAGGAAAGCTAATTTTTGTCACCTCCATTTCATGCATGAAATAGCAGAAGGACATGGAGCACATTTCTATTTGAATCATAACATTGCTCCCCTGTAGAACCCATACCTCCACAGGCCATGCACTCAGACAGCAGCACTAACAAGTGCTCCTGGGGAAGAGCTCCACATTTAGCCAAAATAAGAGGGAGAAGAATAGACCTTGTGTCTTTTGATCAAATATTTAGGCGAAAGGATCATGTTGTCCAGCTTTTCCTGCTTTGACTTTGTGGAAGGAGCAGCCACTGGTCTCTTGTAACTAGTGCTAGTATAATGGTTAGTTAACAAGTATGGGACTTGCCTGCTGCAAGGTTTCCTGTTGCAAAGCTCCCAGAGAGATGTCTTTTGCTAGTTTGTGTCAGATACAAACCCAGTGTGCACAGTATCACAGTATCACACAGTATGTCAGGGGTTGGAAGGGCCCTAGAAAGATCATCTAGTCCAAATCCCCTGCCAGAGCAGGATCACCTAGACCAGCTCACACAGCAATGTGTCCAGGCAGCTCTGCAATGGCTCCAGACAAGGAGACTCCACAGCCTCCTGGGCAGCCTGGTCCAGTGCTCTGGCACCTGCACTGCAAACAAGTTCCTCCTCATATTAATACTAAACCTCCTGTGGTCCAACTTGCTCCCATTCCCTCTTGTCCTACCATTGGATGCCATTGAGCAGAGCCTGGCTCTCTCCTCCTCACACTCACCCTTAACAGAGGAGAAGACAGCACACGCCACATACAGAAAAGCAAATCCCTCAGCTCTCCAGAGAACATTTGGCAGCTTAGTCCTTACAATGTCTTTCCAGCCAAACTTACTGAAACTGGTTATTGGTGCAGAGAACTCCCCATTTAGTAGCTGACAGAAAGTTCTGTAAGCTGTTAATTAAACAGTGGAATGGCTCTTCAATAACTTGTGAGATCAACTTACAATGTTTTGCTTTTTTTTGTTTGTTTGTTTATGCAGCCCAGCAATTTTCCCTACAAGGAAGAGATTATGTCTGTGAACCCTACATGTCTGGTTGTGATTATCCTCCTTTTCATAAGTATCATTTTGGCTTTTAAGGTAAGTGCGTTGCTGTGCATAAAGTCTGTTTGTGGTCATGAGTGGAATGTCCCTTGCTGAGAGGCCTGGCTTTAAAAGAGATCTAGGGAACTACAGACCAGGCAGCCTGACAGCTTTACAAAGCAAAGTGATAGACATTATGGAGAAAAAAGCAGAAAATCTCATAGACAAACACATGAACATATAGGTCACAATGGGAAAGCTTGATGCTTGTAGGGTGAACTGATGAGCCTTTAAGGAGTGGGTCATCCAGCAGGCAAGGCAGAGCTTGTTGATCCAGGTTTCTCAGCTTTTCAGAAGGTGTATGGCAAAGTTTCTTATCAAAGGCTTTAAAAAACACCATAAGATGTGCAGGCACAAGAGAAATAGCCACTCATAGGCTGTAGCTGGGAAATAGAGAGTAAGGATTAATCATCACTCTTTACAGCAGTGAGAAGTATAGTGTTTTGTACGTTCATAAAAGATCTGGGAGAGGGAAGGAAATCCAACAGCATTTTTTTTGCCACTTCATTCAAAATAGGGAAGAACATTCAGCCAGGAAAGCTTTGCAGAAGGATCTCATGGCAGTGAGAATGCAGATAAACTCAGTGGTGAGAAGTTCCAAGTGTTGGGCACAGGAGAGGCACAATCCTGTTTCACAGACACTGCAGTGGACTCTGAACTAAGCATGGCCACCTGAAAAAAAAGAGATCTTGTAGCTGTAATAGATGCATCTGTAAAAATATTAGCTTACTGCTCAGTTCTGGTCAAACAAGTAAATAAAATGTTCCAAATATTAAGAAAGGAATAGAAAAACTGGAAATCTAAAGATTTCAGGTTTTTTTCCTACCACCTTTGGAATCATCCATTCACTTCTGCTGCCCTATCTCAAAAAGGATGTTTTGGACTAGGTAACTAGGTCCAAACAACCCCTCCTGGGAGGGACAGCATAAAGGACTGTCACACTAGGCAGTGAAAGGGCCCAGGGAGTGATGATTTATTTGCTCTTATGCAAACCTCATGAGTGAGAGGGCTGCAGGTGACAGGTACGAGACACAAGGGAGATGGAGTGTTGCCCAGTGTAGCCTGAAAGGGTTTGTGTGAAGCCACTGGCCTCAGGTTCGTGGTCTAGTGAGGTTGGTCCCTACCTTCTGTGTGGGACAGAAATCCAAAAGGAGAATAAGGTCAGACAAACCAACACATGGAAAACAGCCACCTGGAGCTGAACTAGTCCCCTGTGGCCTGGACCTCCTGGAAAGTATGCTAGTATATTTGCCTTCTTGCATCCTTCTGCAAGTTACTCACAGCACAGTGCTTGTATTTCTTCTATTTTTTATTTCAGAATAGTCTGTGCTCTTTCTCTGTGGAGCAATCACACATTAGATTAGAGAAATAGCCACAGTGACACCAGGCATGCTGCTTCCAGACTGCTTATTTGACAATATGAATGGGGAAAGTTATTGTGACAAGAGAGGTAAATTAGATTATTGAAGCTGCTTCAAAACTGGGGGGAAAAAAACCCAAAACACCCAAACCCAGGGTATTTTATAGTGCTGTTGGAAGTGATATTCACTTTTCTTGTGATTGAGAAATGCAATTTAGCTTTCTAGTTTTATACATTGTGTATTTTGCATCTTTAAGAAATGTGTATAAATGTAATAAATATGTAGATCTCTCAGGAGCCACAAGAGATGTGCTCTTTAAATTTCTCAGATGCAAGCATTAGCTCATTTTCACCCTAGGTGGGTCTGGTATTTCATTGATTAAGTAAGTCTGAAGCTCATTAGAAAACTGCAACTAAAATTAGAATGGCAAAAATACTACAGAAGAAAAGAAACCTAAGAAATTAATAGTGAAATAGACTAATTCTGTTTTGAAGTTGCAAACACATGCTTTTTCCAAGAGTGCAAGTGGCTCATATAATGCTTATTCTAGCAACATACTATTGTGCAAATGAGTCACAAACAAATTTGAGTCACACAGAAACACATGCAAAACTTGTTAGCATTTTCATTTGAATTTCTTCTGTTTCCAGAAGAGCTCCTGTGCAGATTTACAGAATCTGCTCCATGCTTTCAGAGGCATCACACTTTGTCAGTGATAGACTTAACAGATGGTATCATGTTTAGATAATGAAACTGAAAGGGTACTGCACAAGAAAATATGCCTGAGCTCCCTCTCCCTCTAGAGTTCCTGTTGAAGTAAGGAGAGAAACCAAAACATTGTAACCTAGGAAAACTTACAGGAGTAAAAGCTGCATTCAGCTGGTGGGGAATATGAAACAGAATCACATAATTCCTCAGAAACTTCTGGCACTGTGACACTGTTGATTTGGGTGAAGCTACAGGCAAACACTCTTGAGCAGAAATCAAGATATAACAGTATTAGATGGTGGGTGTGTGCTTTGCAATCATGGATTTGCAAAAAGCAAATGGGGACAAAGGAGTAGTGAGAAAGTCAGCCAGCTAACCACACACAAGCACTTGTCTCTTTAGTCCTTAGGATTTCCTTGGATTTGAAGCAGGTAATGGATATTTCAGGCGGTTTCAAGCAGGATTTTTTTCAGAGTAGACCAAAATGTGTTATTCCACTTACTATGTTTGTCTAGAAACTGAATCAGAGTTACAGACCATGAAACATAGGAGTTTCCTATCTGGCTGAGAAAGGACATCCAGCAGCACAAATATATTTACATGCATGTACACAGGACTTCAAATGGCATATAGCCAACACAGTGACTTTCAAATCACACAGTGATTCCTCTGGAACTGGTTTGGGGAACAGGGCCTCAGTTTCCTCTGGCCACCCCCAGCTGCTGAGGCAGAATGGTTGAGGCTTCAACCTTCTGCTCTCCACTATGGGTGAAGCCCCGAGGCCCAAATGAGCTAGGCTCAGGTAAGCGCAAACACAACCAGAATAAACATTTCCCCCAGGCTCTCCTGAGCATTCTGCAGCTGCGGAGTATGGCTTCTTCTCTTTGTTTTTAGCCTTTCTTTTTCTGGAAAGGAGGTAAGAATAGATAGCTGCCAGTAGAGCAGATCAAAGGTATTCCAGTTCAGTGAGTCTTCAGCAAACTGAATATTAACCCTGGTCTCCATAATATGCCTATAGCTTCCATGTACAAGGTGTCAAGCCTGGAGATGAGACCACTTTGCATGGTGTCCTCACCACTTGGGAAAGGATGATGCAGAATGCTCCCCCTGAGATTTGGTGGCTCTGCCCAGGGGGCTTCCTCCTGGCAGGAGAAATCCTGACCTGCAGCACATGGCCCTGGTGTCTGCCTCCTTCCCTCGGGGCAATGGAGCAGCAGTCAGGACCACAGAGAAGGACCTGGGACACTTGGGAGTTGGGGACAATAAGTTAACCACAGCCAGCAGTGTGCTTTTTGTCAGTGGTCTCCTGGGGTGTGTTAAGAACAGTGTGGCCAGCAGGTCAACGGAAGTTCTTCTCCTCTTTATTCTGTCCTAGTGATGCCACATCTGGGGTATCTTGTCCAGTTCTGGGCTCCCCAGTTCAAGACTAACAGGAAACTACTGGAGAGAGTCCAATAGAGGCTAAAAATATGATTAGGGGACTGGAGCATCTCTCTTACAGGCAAAGGCTGAGAGATCTGGGGCTCTCAGAGAAGAGAAGGGATCTTATCAATGCTTATCAATATCTAAAGATGGATGTCAAGAGGCTGGGGCCAGTCTCTCTTTTGTGGTGCCCAGTGATGTATGTATGTACATGTATGTATGGNGTGATAGATCAAGGGCAATGGGCACAAAGTGGAAAACAGGAAGTTCCACCTAAACATTAGGATAAGCTTCCTTCCTTTGAGGGTGACAGAGGGCTGGAACAGGCTTCCCCAAGATGTTGTGGAGTCTCCTTCTCTAGAGACTTTCAAAACCCTTCTGGATGTGTTCCTGTGCAACCTGCTCAAGGTGAACTTGCAGGGTTGGACTAGATGATTCCCAGAAGTCCCTTCCAATCCCTACCATTCTGTGAAACCATGAGCACAGCCCCAACAGCCAAGCTCTGATCCCTGTTTCCAGGAACAGCCAACACAAAGACACAAAGTTGCCAACTGTTTCCCCAAAAGCCTCGGTCAGGTCCCAGTCCTGGACTTGCTGGTGACAGGGTACTTATAGGAGAAGCATCTCTAAAGCAGGGTTTGTTTGGTTTTAACTGTATACCTCAGTATGTGTGACTGTGAGCCAATAGATGATGTCCTGGCCCATTTAAGTTGCTATTTAAGTGTTGCAGGCAGTGGTTTGGTTTGACATCATTAATTCTTTTGAATCACAGCTTTTCTTTACAGTTATAAGGAGTGGTTCTTGTATAGCCTTTTTATACTCACAAGATACACATTCCAGTGTGCTGAGAAGATGGATTTCATCTCAGATTTCATCAGCACAACAACCCATTGTTTCTCCTTCTGCAGCACCAACACAGCCAACTGCTCTGCCATTAGGATCCCTCCAAAATCTTCATATAAATTTCAGTTTGTGTAGAAATCTTTATCTTGTTTTCACCAGTTAATGAAGACCAGCCCAGCTGGAGAATAAAATGGGACTGAGTGCAGAGAGCTCTTAAGGCCAGGGGCTCTGTCGGGTGTGCAGCATTCCCTCTGCGCTTGCTGCCAGCGAGGGAGCAGCCCAGAGGGATGCTGTGACCCACATTGGCACAGACTTTTCTTTGCTATTATAAGAAACAGCAGGATACAGCAGCCTTTCACTTCCACAAAGATGCTGGTCAGGCACGTGTCTGATGAGCAGAAGTTGTGCTGTCCATTACTGTTCTGCTGCTTAACAAGTGCATGTGCAGTAACAATGGTGACACGCAGGGTTATTAACTTTTGTGGGTTTCAGTTCTTTAGGAGCTCAAGTCGTTTCCCACCAATCAACGGGGAGAACTGAAAGCTGCTAGAATTAGGCACAGTGCCTGTTCCCACAATTAGCACTTACTGCACAACTGTCCTTTCAAGTGTTGGCTTCTTGGGGCTGCTGCCCCAAAAGGTGTGTTCTGTGGTAAGGGTAGATTAGGCTGAAGTGACTTACTGCCTTTTACACAGGGCCTATTCCAAATGTGACCATAGGCCTCCTGAGAGAAAAACAGATATATTTATATACTGGGTGTCCAGCCACACATTTTAAAGCAGTATTTGAAACCTCATCCAAGTTTGAAAGGAAAAATTTAGTAACTGAATCAGCAATTCCGTTTAAGAGTGTGGCAGCACCAGTAGAAAACAATGATTAGGAACAAGTTTAAAGATGTTACAGGTTACAGGCTGAGGAAAACAAGTTTGTATGACTCATGATTCACAGGCCAGCAGCACGTGTCCAAAGCACAAGGACATGCTCCGAGCTGACCCTGCTCTCAGCAGTATGTGGGTCAGTGTCTCAGGGCCAATTATTTGGTGTGTGCTGGCTGATGACCTTTTTTAATTGAAGGGCTGGAACAGACCTCACCCACTGAGAAAAATCCTGTGCATGCAGAAGCAGGGCTGGTTAGAGCTAGAAGAGCTGTAGGGGTTCATTGGGGGTTAAATGTGCTTTCTTTACTGCCTATAATGGCAAGGGATCATTCAAATATAAATCTCCCATTAGCTTGTCACAGATAAGACCATATTATCTGAAACAGGACTTCCCTCAGTTTGGATTTGGACAGGAAGAGTATAGAAATTGATTTGCAAATAAGCAGCCTTAATATAAAGGATTCCTTATAAAAGATGGCCTGTGTCCCCACATATATGTACTGTATTCAGTCTCTGTTCTATGCTCTTACACCTTTCTTAGCAGTATGTAAGTATTGAATGCTACTGAACTACTTATTGCTATCTACAATGAACAATGGCATTTTATTTAACTCTGGAAAAGATGCAGTTCTGTAGGTATGTGCCTTTACTGCACTTGTTTCAGTAGCCTGGGGTAGGTTTGCATAGCCCACAGCTTGGGCTGTAGAGTCAGTCTTAAGCTTCCCTTGGGACTCAGCTCACTTCAGAATCCTTTTGCTCTCCCCATTTGATGATTGAAAGTATTGCCAAAGCCTGCAACACCTTAAAGTCATCTAAGGTCTCTAAGATGCCTTAAAGAGGATGAAAATCTACTGGATTTCAGCCAGCTTGGCCCTGGTGGAAAAAACTCTTCCTGATCTGCAAGGGAGCCATCAGTGAGTCATGTGGCATCCTGAAAAACACAGCTTGTGTGTGACAGCTCTGGAAGCATAGGACAGCTCAAAAGGATAAGAGGCTTTTGGAAGGTCATCAGTGCAAGTGAGTCACAACATTATGACTCACTCAGAGTGAGACACACATGCAAATCCAGTTAGCCCTGGAGTTTAATTTGCACACTCGAGGCTTGTGAAAGAATTTCTATGCAGAACCTACTACGTAAAAATACAAGTTGGTCACTATCAAAACACATTATTCTCCTGATCACTGTTGTATGTTGCTGCTTCCCATATAGTCACATACAAGATCCAGAGGGAACTGCTTAGTCCCACCAGCCTTATCCATGGCATGCTGAGGATCTGATTCCTGCTCCTCCAAGTGTTACTGCCTCCTGTCTTCCCACAAGTCACTTTGCTCACCTCTGCTGGCCAAACTAGAACCTCTTTTGCTGGTAAAGGAGATAATGGATGTCAGAATTTTGCTGAACCATTTTAAAAAGAAGTGGAGACAACTAAATGTTTCCCAAGTGGCAGCACTACCCAGAGCCAAGGGAGCTCCAAGAAAAAAAACACTGGAGTGAATGAATCTACCATAGGGTTATTACTACAGCAACAGTTTTTTTCCTTTATACTGGAAAAAAAACCCTGAAGCATTTGTAATAACAGTTAAAAGATTATAAATAATTTCAGTGAAAACTTTTACATTGGCAATTTTCTTTAGTGAGGCAAGAATAGGAAGACTCCAGAGCATTCCAGTAACATGGAACACATTGATTTAATGTCAGATTAAGTGAAACAGAGTATTGAAACAATGCAGGCGATATATAGGATCATCACACAGTCATTGGCCAGGCTTCCAGTCACAAGACAGTGAGAGTTTCCTGTGATTTGCTTGATGATTCTTCAGTCCTCAGCATGCTTGTGCTCTTTTTACTGGTGTTAGCTTTCACTTCCTAACACTACTAAACTCCCATTAATGATATTAAAACATCCTTAATGTGGAGGAATTAAAAACTGTTTTCTATTTACTTTTTGCTGCTGTACCTGAGACATTCATGTCTGAGACACTTTGCCTTTTTTATCAGTCTGACTTGTACCTTCCTTTTATGCTGTAAAACTCACTCCCTGCTAGTAAACAGTACACCACACACAGCAACAAGGTGTCTGACTGCATTCATATCTCTCTGCATTTCTAGAAAGCTGTAAGAAAAGTTACTTTAGCTATATTCAGGCCCAAAGGAACTGTTTCTTTTCCAAACAATTAATCTACATTAAGTATGCTGCATTATGAAATATCTGGAATAGTAAAATTCGGATAGGTTTAGATTGCAGAATCTCTGCCTAGGTGGTGTGGCTCACAGCACAACACAAGTACCCATCATCACAGAACCGTATAATCAGAGAATGTTTGGGACTGGAAAGGACCTTTAAAGGTGATCTAATGCAGCTCCCTCAGGCACAGTCTGAAAATCCCTTGTGGTCTCCTGTGGCCCCTGGTGCCATAACTGTGCCAACAGCAGAGGGGCATTAAAATCATTGCCCACGGGAAAGTGTGGGGAGTGATAGCCATGTTCCTAGAATCCTTGGATGGGTAGCATGAGCTCATTAGCCTTCTGGCAGTCATCCTAGGAGAAGGACAACTCTGATTCCAAACCAGGGCAGATGGAGCTCCTTTAGCCCTGGAAGGCCTTCCAGCTAAGAGGTTAAACCTTCGTCCTAAGGACTTGGCTGCCAGCGTCCAAGCTTGCTAGGCCCTGGCAGATGAACCTTAGGAATAAAGGGTGGGTCCAGCCCTGCACATGCTGTGTCTCACCTAAAAAAATCCCTAGTGCAGGCTCAAGGGTGCTATCTGCTATCCTCTTTTTATCAGCGCGCTTGGAAAAGGCACTGAGGAGGAGCATGGATGGTGCCCTCCCTGGAGCTTCATTTGCGAAGCCTAGCCACGACGACGACGATGAATGCAGCTCCCCTGCTATGGGGCTCAAAGCCCCAGCCAACCTTACCTTGAACACTTCCAAAGAGGAAGCATCCACAACTTCTCTGGGCTACCTGCTCCAGTGTCTCACTACCCTCATCATAAAAAGATTCTTCCTTACATCCAGTCTAAGTCTACCCCCTCCATCTTTCTTATATGCCCTTTTTATGTATTGAAAGACCACAGTAAGGTCCCCCCAGAGCCTTCGCTTCTGAAGACTGAACCACCCCACCTCTATCAGTATGAGGAACAGTGTTGGATTACTTGCAGAGCCCCTACACATACTTGCAGTCACTGGAGCCAGCAAAGGGGCTGTACCAGGCTCATATTCTTACTTGTATAAGAATAGAAATGCTCTAACAGAAAAATGTATATGGTTTCTTTTCTGCAGAGAATAATAATTCCCTTTTATTTCCAGGGTTACTTGATCAGCTGTGTGTGGAACTGCTACCGATACATTAATGGCAGAAACAACTCCGACGTGTTGGTGTACATTACTACCAATGACACTGCGGTAAGGAGCTCACAGCACACAGTTGTGCAAGATTATGCTTTTCATACCTTTATTTTATACTAACTTCTGCCTCTCTAGTTAACCTTCTTCATTTCTTTGAGAGGCCTCATAGAATCCTAGAATGGTTTGGGTTGGAAGGGACTTCTGGAGCTCATCTAGTCCAACCCCCATGCAGTGGCCAGGGACATCCCCAACTAGATCAGCTTGCCCAGAGCCCTGGCAAGCCTCACCTGCAATGCCTCCAGGGATGGGAACTCAACCACCTCCCTGGGCAACCTGGGCCAGTGTTCCACCACCCTCATAGGGAGCAACTTCTTTCTAATATCCAGTCTAAATCTATTCTTCTCCAATTTAAAACCATTGCCCCTTGTCCTTTCACTGCAGGCCTTTGCAAACAGGTCCTCTGCAGTCTTCTTGTAGGTTCCCTTTAGGTACTGGAAGGTCACTAGTAGGTCCTCCCGAAGCCTTCTCTTCTCCAGGCTGAACAATTCCAGCTCCCTCAGCCTGTCCTCACAGCAGAGGTGTTCCAGCCCCTGAGAATTCCCGTGGCCTCCTNATACAAATATTAAACAGTTCAGGTCCCAGTACAGAGCCCTGAGGGACACCACTTGGCACTGATCTCCAGCTGCACTTGGAGCCATTGACCACTACTCTCTGGATGTGACCAGCCAGCCCGTTCCTTATCCACTGAACAGTCCACCCATCCAATCCATAGCTCTCTAACTTGGCCAGTAGAATGTTTAGACTTGAGATTCAACAGCCTGGTGTGCTATGGTTATAAATCACATGTATTGCTAAACTATTGGTTTATTTGATGAATATGATCTGTTAAAGAATTTGTGGTAAGCACAAACTACAGCTTACATTGTGGCCCCAGAAATAACCCTCAGATCTGAGCTCTCCAGCTGTGTGATGATCTGGTCAGTGGAGGGGACTGATTAGGACCCAGGGATGTCATGGTCTACCCCTGCTATGTAATGTGGATTTAGAAACTGTGATTTAGGACACTCAGCATCTGATGTAGTAATTTACACACTCACAGAGAGGAGCTAAAAGGCAACAAAAGTTCAGTGAGTCATCTCCCAGTGAATGACAGGTTTTGCAGAGTAATGAGACAGAGTGAAACAGATTGACATGGAAAAAAATGAATGAACTGATTGTAACCTCAAAGAATGGAAGGTGTCAGTTCACTTTATAGTAGTTTACTGCTGACATACATATGTGCAGGGCACGGCTTCTAAGCAGTGTCTTGCTTGTTGCAGAAGACACTGAAGGAATACAAGAAGAAAGAGATGCTGGAGAGGGCTAATTCTGTTTGCAGTGATTATCTCCACAGAGCTGCTTGCTTCCACCCAAGCTACACACCTAGGGCACTGTGCCAAACCGCTCTCTGGGGTGGCTCCACTGACTTATGTAATGAGGATCTTTACATCTTTTACATAACAGAATGAGAACAGCATGAACTTGGTCCTCTGGATTATCTGGATAAAATTTCAGGATTGCCTTCCCCAGGTTTTCCTAATTGTGGGTGGTCTCCACAAGCTGAGGTATTAGGCCATCAACTTTAAACCACTGGAATGAGTGATTCCTGTACAGCCACAGGGGCTTAGAAAACTATTACTACTTTTACATGAAAGTTGTAAGTCTTGCATAGTTATTTGGCTTCAATACCTGGAGCCTTAAAAAAAGCATAAGTTATACAGCCTATGATCAGAGCTGGCAACCAGGACATTTAAATACAGAAATATGGTTTTATTGTAGGCTAAGAAGTATTACTGCTTTCTTTTCTGGAATTTACTTTGAGTAAACCCAGGAGTTTTACGTGAAATAATTTTGATAGCTGTTTTTTTCAAAAATTGCTAAGTGTGGGGAGTGATACCCATGTGCCTAGAATCCTGGAATGGGTAGGAGAAGCTCATTAGCCTTCTGGCAGTCATCCTAGGAGAAGGACAACTCTGATTCCAAACCCAGGCAGATGGAGCTCGTTTAGCCCTGTAAGGCCTTCCAGCTAAGAGGTTAAACCTCCATCCTAAGGACTTGGCTGCCAGCGTCCAAGCTTGCTAGGCCCTGGCAGATGAACCTTAGGACTAAAGGGTGGGTCCAGCTCTGTGCATGCTGTGTCTCACCTAAAAAAAATCCCTAGTGCAGGCTCGAGGGTGCTATCTGCTATCCTCTTTTTATCAGCGCGCTTGGAAAAGGCGCTGAGGAGGAGCATGGGTGGAGCCCTCCCTGGAGCTTCGTTCGCCAAGCCTAGCCACGACGATGACATAACCTCTCGATTTGATTAGAACAGAGAACTCTTTTAGCACAGTCTTGCAGGCCTGCTTCTTCTTCCTTGTTCCTTGGCTCTCTGCATTCTGGGGGTTCTTGGTGATTCTCACAATTAGTGTCCCCTAGTTCTGTCTAAAGCAAGTACATTATAGAATTGTCAGGGTTGGAAGGGACATTAAAGATCATTCAGTCCCACACCCCCTGCCCTGGGCAGGGACACCTGGCACTAGAGCAGCTTGCTCCCAGCCCCAGCCAGCCTGGCCTGCAACACTGCCAGGGCTGGGGCTGCCACCACCTCTCTGGGCAACCTGGCACAGTGGCTCAGCACCCTCCTGGGGAACAACTTCTGCCTAACAGCCAACCTAAATCTCCCCTCCTCTAGCCTGTGTCCATTCCCCCTAGTCCTATTGCTTCCTGACATCCTAACCAGTCCTTCCCCAGGCCTCTTGTAGCCCCTGCAGATCCTGGAAGGCCACAAGAAGGTCTCCTGGGAGCCTTCTCTTCTCCAGACTGAATAATCCCAACTTTCTCAGCCTGTCCTCATAGGAGAGGTGCTCCAGCCTCTGATCATCCTCATGGCCCTGCTGTGGACACCTTCCAGCATGTCCATACCTTTCTTGTGCTGGGTGCTCCAGAACTGGCTGCAGTACTGCAGGTGAGGTCTCACCAGAGTGGAGCAGAGGGGGAGAATCACCTCCCTTACCTGCTTGCCACGCTTCTCTTGCTGCAGCCCAGGATAGGCTTGTCTCTGTGAATTCATGTTGAATTCACGTGTACAGCTCTCAACAGCAGTATCCACCGGCCTCCTTGGCTGGTTGTGTGGTAGAAATCTACTTAGATGGCCTTCCCAGAGAGGAGCTTTTGTGTTTCCTGTCATACAGGACTGCTCTGCCAAGCCAGTCACTGGCTCTCCTGCATCTGCCATACCTTCTCTCACACTCCTCATCAGATCCTCTCTACAGACCCCTCTCTGTTATCAGCCCTCAGTTCAGTAATTCTCTATTTCAAAAAATATTCAGCTGCCTCTCTGCCTTCCTACTAACTGTCTAATTTTCATATCACTAAAAGCCATGAGAGCAATTTAAGTGTGGACTAATTAAATCAGTTTGCTCAAACTGGTTCTTATAAATAGTGCTTATAGATCTGAGCTGTAATTAACCTGATAACTACAGTTACCAACTACCAGATAACCTGGGTTTTGTGCTTCAGTGTAAGTGGTCAAAGTGGACAAAGGAATGGCCTGGAGCCCAGCCAGTGTAAAGACATGACCCTCTTGTGTTCAAGGGGCTGATAACACCAGGACCTGGGGGTTCAGCTGTGTACTGTAGGTGCTGCAGAGTCACTTGGAGATAAGTACAATCTCCCTCCTCTAAGTGTTGTTCCAATACTTTTATCAGTATTTTACTCAGAAAAAAACTGAGTCCTTTTCTCACTATTTTCAGTTCCTGTAGGATATTTTGTCATGGCAGTAAGGTGGCTCCCCTACAGCAAACTATAGTAACCTGAAAATTATTTTTTCACTTTCCCTACCATGATTGCTTTTTCCTGCCAGCTGCTCAAGTATACCATGGATGAAGATTCATTTTCTACACTAATTTAAACTGTGACAAGCAGCACCATGGAAATGTTCATCCAGTTTGGAAAAACTGCTAGTATACGAGTGCTGAAGATAACCTAAACTTGGATATTTTGTTCTCTGGAGCAGGAAGAGTTTCTTTGTGCTCATGGACAGCCAGGGGCTGTCATTTTATTTCTCTTTAGCTGTCACTGAAGCCAGTCAATGGAAGTTTGATCACCAGTTGTGCTGCCAGTGAGGATAAAATGCAAAGCCATAAATCTCTCTTCAAAGCAGGATTTAGGTTCTTACCTACTTTACCAAATCACTCCAATGGATCCTATCTGACATACATTTAAACACAATGGTTAATAAGTTACTTGTTTTTTTTCAATGCAGATACATTCCTTCTGTGAACATGACATCAAATAAGTAACCTGTAATTAATCTGTCAACACTTTTTTTTGCTCTCTCAAAGCAATAGGAGACCTATTTGAGAAGTGCAGAGTTAGGTCTTTCATTCCTGCTGGATGATTATTCTGAGCAAAGCAGCAATATTCTTTGGTAAGGTTGGAAGGGCCATTCTTTGTGTGACTGCCTTATTCTACATGTGTGAAAGGTGATTAGGTGAGTAAGGACAGAGAAGGACTCTTAGACTCATGCCAATTAAACAGACTGAAGCATGAGGTGAAAGCCAAAGGCAGAAAAGCCATGCACTAGAGCTCTTCTTTCAGATAGGTGCTTTGGGACCTGTGATTTCCAATTACTGAGCCAGTTTTGGGATGATACATGTCAGAACAGAAGACAGCTTAGAGAAAAATGCTGCTTTAAAGTTATTTTCCATAATGTGGCATAAAAATCCCACAAACATGGCAATGTAGCTGGTATTGTGTGGCAGTTTGTATGCATAACATTATTCCTGGGCCACTAGATCAGAGTCATCTTTTTCCAGTGTGTAGTAACCACGAACATACTTCAAAGTGAGTGAGCAGCACAGATGAGTATCCCTGGCATGACTGACTCAGAGCCTCCAGCTGAGTCCAGGCAGAGGAGTTCTCACCTTCCCTAGTGAAAACTGTCTGATAATGCTTGCTGGAGGGAAAGCAGGTGAAACAGGAGATGGAGAAGATGAAGCAGCAGGGCAAGAACAGAAAGGATATAAAGCAGAACTCCCCGGTGCTTGAAGTAAAGGGGGTGATTACTTGGTAACCACTTGTAATAGTCAGGCACAGTCTGAAAATCCCTTGTGATCTCCTGGTGCGGTANTTGTAATAGTTTATATGAGACCTGGAAGCACAGTTTAAATGCTGGATCTGTTTTTCTGCAGAATTGTGCTTATAAACACTCCCAGAGCAATGTCCTCAATCAAAGAACCTTCAAAGGGCTCAGGCTGCACGTGGATGCCAGCATTCATGTCCTGCTAGTGTGCATATGCACCATGTGCAGTTCTTTCTCTTATGTTTGACTTTGAGTTGCAGAAAAGTATTGTTGACAGTCTGCATCTGCCAACAATAAACTATTCAATGGCATCAGCATTCCATACCCTACCTGCAGTGAAGCACCATCCCTTATCAGTTGTCCTTTAATCTTGGTGAAGAGTTTATTTTTTCTTCTTTTTTTTTTTTACTTTCCCATCTTATCATCTGTACTCTGCATTTTCTTCCTCTGTGTCCTTGTTTATGGAAGGATTTTGTCTTAAATCCAGCATTTCTTGTGGTCTGCTGCCTGCTCAGTTGCTTAGTGTTATTTGCTAATCACATTTCTTGCTACAGGTCTCCCCTATTACTATGTACCTTCAGAAGCCAGCTGTGCTGTTTGGAACAGGCTCTTAAGTGTCCATTTGGGGCAAATAACCTCTTAAGTTTAAAAATGAGATTTTCAAAATGTTTTCACTTCCCTTTACAGCTACTGAATTTACTTACAAGTTAAATTACAAGAGCAAAATATATGTTTATTTTCTCCAGTAGATTTTTATTTTAGACACAAAACCTGTATGCTTGCACCTCAAGCACCAGAATTATTCTTATGCATGACTTTTTGCAATAGAAATAGACAGATCTGTTCTCAGTGTGCATAATTAGCTCAAAAAGAAGACATGAAATGGGGATGTATAATTTAAATCTTCCAAATCTTTTTGAATTCACTAATTGGAAGGGTTGCAATGTAGGAGCAGAGTGTTTATTGAATGTGCAGTGTTTCCTTACAGCCCCTTTCTTTCTGACAGGCTTGATTCATTATTATCTGACAGCTGCTGTTTTGTGGGCTTCAAGAAATAAGTTGAAGTCTTCAGTGTAATTCCAAGGATATGTATCTGTGGCAAAAGCTGTTGACAACTTAAATCCCTGTTGCCAAGGATATATGGGTGCATGAGTTGAGCTATGTGGGAACTTTCCAGGTCAGGCTCAACTAGTAGTTACACTGTACAACGAAGTGTGGGAAGGTCTGAGCTCACTCAGGCAGGTATTGCTCGTAGAGGGAAGTGCAGCAGGGTGCAAGAGGCAAAGTCATAGAATCATAGACTCACAGAATGGCCAGGTTGGAAGGGACCCTAAAGATCATCTAGTTCCAATCTCCCCACACTGAGCAGGGATGCCAATCACTAGACCAGGTCACCCAGGGCTGCATCCAGCCTGGCCTTGAACACTGCCAGGGATGGGGCATCCACAACCTCTTTGGGCAACCTGTGCCAGTGCCTAACCACTCTCTGGGGAAAGAACTTCCTCATAATCTCCAATCTAAATTTCTTTTCCTTCAGTTTATAACCATTCCCCCTTGTCCTATCACAGTCCTGCAAGTTAGCCATGCTGTGACTTTGTAGCCATATAGTTGGCCCACACCAGAAGCCCTGACCTCCTACAGAGCTGCTGTTGCCAGAGGCAGTCCTGCCTTCAGCTCCAGCACTGGCTCATCTGGTGCCTTTGCATCACATCCCCTTGCAAAGTGCAAGCTTGGCCTTTGCCAAGCAGAAGAGGAACTCCTTGCACATCCTAGTCCCTCCAGCCCCAAGCCTCTCTGCCAAACCTTACCCAACACCACAAACCATGCAGATGCAGAATGATCATCAGCCCTCAGTTAGGTGGGAGGGAGCTGCTGCACCTGGTGCTTCAGTAGGTGGCATTGTTCTACTAGAGACTGTGTGGAAACAGTGCTCAGCTCCCTATGAGGAAGAGCAGCCAGCTGTTGTTGTTCTGCTGAGGGTGTTACAATAACTGAGAGGTCTGGCTTCCTGCAGTTATTAATGGCTTCTGATGATTTCTAAAACATCCTTTCAGTCTGATTTTCACTTCACTTTAATGGTGTCCACATAGCAACCATGCTCTTCTCCAGCATGCTTTAGGCCTCCTTATGGACACAGGAGTGTCCACTGCCATCTGTAAAGAACTGCACAGCACTGCTGGGTTTAGTCCTCTGCATCATAAGCAATGAGGAAAGTGAGGTCTGCTTGAAACAAGTATGGCTAGGCTTCACAAACGAAACTCCAGGGAGGGCTCCACCCCCGCTCCTCCTCAGCACCTTTTCCAAGCGCGCTGATAAAAAGAGGATAGCAGATAGCACC
This sequence comes from Bucco capensis, assembly GCA_013396975.1. Taxonomy (NCBI): domain Eukaryota; kingdom Metazoa; phylum Chordata; class Aves; order Piciformes; family Bucconidae; genus Bucco; species Bucco capensis. The sequence goes on from VWZO01015754.1 coordinate 27,335, forward strand.
CTCGAGCCTGCACTATGGTGTTTTTTAGGTGAGACACAGCATGCACAGAGCTGGACCCACCCTTTAGTCCGAAGGGTCATCTGCCAGGGCCTAGCAAGCTTGGACGCTGACAGCCAAGTCCTTAGGATGGAGGTTTAACCTCTTAGCTGCTAAAAGGTTACAGGGCTAAACGAGCTCCATCTGCCCAGGTTTGGGATCAGAGTTGTCCTTCTCCTAGGATGACTGCCAGAAGGCTAATGAGCTCATCCTACCCATCCAAGGATTCTAGGAACATGGGTATCACTCCCCACACTTTCCCATGGGCAATGAGTTTAATGCTCCCTCTGCTGTGGGCACAGTTATGGCACCAGGGGCCACAGGATACCACAAGGGATTTTCAGACTGTGCCTGTTTGCTTGAAACAAACTCTGTGATAAACAGCTTCACAAAGAACAAGGCTGAATGGGCAATCATGTACCAAATTTAGAAGTTCTACAAAAGTTTGTGGGAGTTTCTAGTTGATAGGTGCGTGACAAATGTGATTTACTAACATTAGCGGATTTTTATATAAACTTAAACCTTGAACTTAAAGATTCATCACCTTTCATGACACTGGTCCTTTGTCATTTTAACACAGTATTAATAATAATTATAATAGGTTTGCTATAAACAAAGGCTTCCCTTTAGCATTCATTGGGAAATGTCTAAAAACATTGTGCAAGAAGAGCTGTGTTTTATACAGCAATATTATGCCTTACGTTTTGATAGTGATACCAAAATAGTGTGTCTGTATAAAAATAAAAATCAGTGAAAAGCACGTATGGAAGGCAGAACTAGAGATTGATCATCTCAAAATCCCAGCTCTTAACTGCTCCAAAAACTTGTAATGAGACTTTAAAATATACGTCCAAACTTTACATATGGCTCATCTCTCTGTTGTGCTGCCCAGAGACTGACATTTGGTCACCTCATACTCCATGGCATTTAGATAGGGAAAAGCAGTCCACGTAGAGAGATGAAGATAAGACAGAAGCCTTTCCAACAATACCTGTAATGCAAGCATGGCTGTGATAACCACACTCTTGGGAGATGACTAGTCCTGGGAAGCAATTTGGCTGCCCTTTGTGAGCTATGCCTAGGTCCCTGTCTTCTTGAGTGGGATATACAATGTAATCCTAAAAAGAGATAAGATTAGAAAGAGATCATAGAATCCTAGAATGGTTTGGGTTGGAAGGGACCTCTGGAGCTCATCTAGTCCAACCCCCATGCAGTGGCCAGGGACATCCCCAACTAGAGCAGCTTGCCCAGAGCCCTGGCAAGCCTCACCTGCAATGCCTCCAGGGATGGCAACTCAACCACCTCCCTGGGCAACCTGTGCCAGTGTTCCACCATCCTCGTGGGGAGGAACTTCTTTCTAATGTCCAGTCTAAATCTACTCTTCTCCAATTTAAAACCATTGCCCCTTGTCCTTTCACTGCAGGCCTTTGCAAACAGGCCCTCTGCAGCCTGCTTGGAAGTTCCCTTTAGGTCCTGGAAGGCCACTAGTAGGTCCCCTGAACAATCTTGTCCAGGCTGAACAATCCCAGCTCCCTCAGCCTGTCCTCATAGCAGAGGTGTTCCAGCCCCTGAGCATTTTTGTGGCCTCCTCTGGACCTGCTCCATCAGCTCCATGTCCTTTCTGTATTGAGATGTGAGATAGTAATTAAAAAGCCCATCAAAAGATTAGTGTTCTATCATAGTCTCTGCACTGAGGGCAACATATCAATACTTTGTTACCAGGGTCCAAGTATACTTCAGGTCTTTAGTACTGATGATGTGCGGGCAAGTACTCCATGAAAAATGTGCTCATTTTGGAAAACAAAACAAAACAAAAACCAAACAAACAAAAACAAACAAAAAATAAAGGCAAAACAAACAAAAAAAAAACCACAAAAAAAAGAAGGAAAAGCTGCAAAAATAAATATGTCTGCATAAACTCATGATGTACAATTAGAGATGCAGCAGAAGAGGGCTGGTCAAGATGTAGGAAAGATTTCTGTGGCCTAAGGTGGACTGTCCTTCCATGTCTTTGAATGGAAAAGATAATTACACCATTATTCTGGAAGACTTTCATGAGGCTGGACATGATCCAGCCTGAATCCAATTTTCTTCCCATGCAAGGCTAATCACAATTTGTCCCTATATATTGCTGTGTCCTAGTAATATATACATTTAGCTGGAGGGCTGAAAATATTGTGCTGCTTCATTACAGAAATCCATAAACTCATGTCAAGTTACTTAATTAGTCTTTTAGAGAACTGGTGGCTTGGAATAAACAATCAGTTTTTTCAAAGAAAAACAAAACATCCCAACTCTAAGTTTGCAGAGATGATTTTGCATCATTGAGGCCTACTTCTTCACTGGATGGGTTATAGATAATCTCTGAGCTATCCTGCTTCCACTTATTCCATCTGTAATCATTCTGCTGTGGTTTCTAAAGGAAAAGCATACATATAAACATGAAAATACTTCCTGTACACGTTGAGAGGAAGGTTTCTTGGGATTTATTTGACAGACATAAAATGAAACCCTTTAATAATAATCAGCTAGCATGTTTTGGACAAACTTTTCAAGCAACATAACGCACAGAAATAAACATTTCATATTAGATCTGATTTGGCTTGGATATGAAGCTTTGGCCCTATATCCAGGGGTTTTTTAATCTGGGGACAGGAAAACGAGAAAAAGAAAGATGAGAAAGATTTTTTTGTAAACATTGCTCTCTGGCTTCCTCAGAAACAGTTACTTTGTTGGAGTCATTTGACCAGAGCAGCCATTTATATTGTAAACAGCCACCTCTGAAGCAGATATTTATAACATTTATTTAAAAGAATTGCATCTGGAGGGCAGTTGATTTGATCTGGAAGAATATCTAACACAAGTCATGTGGGTAAAAGTCTCTGCTGCTCTCCTGAGCGTGAAGGAAGCTTCATCCAGATGGAGGTCAGCAGCCTCCCCAGCACCCTGCTGACTCTAATGCTTCTCCACATGCTGGTCTTGGAGTTCTCTCTTCAGCCTGGACCCAAAACTGTCAAGTGAGTTTCTTGGTATGAAGAAATTAACTGCAGACTGCTCTGCAGGGTGCAAGGGTCCTTAGTGGGATTAAAAAGGAACAGGAGAGAACATGATAGAGATCTTTAAAATCATGAGTGGCAGATGAGGTAAGGGAGGAGCAACTGCTCATTGTCTTACAAAAGAACTAGGGGACATTCAATGGAATAGCTAGTGGCAGGTTTCAGAGCAAACCAAAGAAGGTATTTCTTCATATGATACCTAAGGTAGCTGTGAGACTCCTTAACACAGGACATAGTGCATGCTAGAAGTCAATGCAGGTTCAAATGCAGTTTAGAAAAAGCAGTGGAACAAAAACTCCTATAAGATAAGACCAATAATTCAGCAAGTCCTTGACATTCAAACTTCTAACAGTTTGGAGAATAGTCTGGGTGAGTCATGACTATATATGCTTACACTGATCTTTCTTCATTTCTTTTCACAGAATCACAGTATGTCAGGGGTTGGAAGGGCCCTAGAAAGATCATCTAGTGCAACCCCCCTGCCAGAGCAGGATCACCTAGACCAGCTCACACAGCAATGTGTCCAGGCAGCTCTGCAATGTCTCCAGACAAGGAGACTCCACAGCCTCCTGGGCAGCCTGGGCCAGTGCTCTGGCACCTGCACTGGAAAGAAGTTCCTCCTCATGTTAATACTAAACCTCCTGTGGTCCAGCTTGCTCCCATTCCCTCTTGTCCTACCATTGGATGCCATTGAGCAGAGCCTGGCTCTCTCCTCCTGACACTCACCCTTAACATATTTCTAAGCATTCCTGAGGTCTCCTCTCAGTCTCCTCTTGTCCAGGCTGAAGAGACCCAGCTCTCTCAGCCTGTCCTCCTAGGGCACATGCTCCACTCCTTTCAGGATCTTGCTGGCCCTGTGCTGGACTCTCTCCAGCAGCTCCCTATCCTTCTGGAGCTGAGGGG
>VWZO01015754.1:34530-52786 GCA_013396975.1 Bucco capensis
TGGGGATGTCCCTGCCCACTGCAGGGGGGCTGGACTAGATGAGCTCCAGAAGTCCCTTCCAACCCAAACCATTCTAGGATTCTAGGATTCTGTTTGCATGGCCTCCCATATGGACGTAGTGATTTGAATGTCTGAACTATAAAGGTCACTTCTGCAGAAGAATGATACATAATACATACATAGCTGTGGTGAATAGAGTGGGGTAAACATTTCCAGGTATAAGCTGAAATTTCTGCAAATATAGATTTAGTTTGCAAATATTTCCATGATTTAGTGCCTGTCTCATACAGTTTTTTGCAAGTTTCATTGCATTGATGATCCTAATTCCACTCAACTATTCATTGTTACCTGTCCCTGTCTGTACACTGTGTACTGTGGAGCCCTTCAGCAGAAAGGGCTGGATTTTTTACTGGAAAAAGAAACTCTGAGCAAACATCCTGAGTGCTCACTACAACCATCAGCACTTGCCATAGATACTTATAATCTACAGCTTTTTTTGACATTATCAAGTGCATTTCCATTCTAGAAGGTGTTAGCGAAAAATATGTTAGAGCTGTCTCTAAAAATGTGTGCTTCTAACAAGATACCAGCAAGGTGTTCTGTCATGGGGACTCATAAAAGTTTCATAGAGCTGCCAGCCAAAATGCTGTTCAAGTTCAAAGGTGTTTTATGACAATTATACCAGCCCATCCAGTGAAGAATACAAATGGCTGTGGGAAAAAGCAATCCAAAGCTCTCTGGAGACAGGAGAAGTTTTCTGCGATATTCAGTGAGTTTGGAGTGAGACCTTAAGAATGCAGAAATAGTCAATTAATCAAATATTTAAGTTCACTCAAACAGTACTAAGCATATTTTCTCCTCTAGAAGTATGCTAGACACCAAACAGATCTAAGAGCTTCAGTTCAAACAGAAATAATGAGAAAACTTGTACATAAGCTGAAGAAAGAACATTTTCTCCTAGAAGGTCAAGTAAATGTGGAATCAGATGCAGAAATACGAAGTGATTATTGAAATAATCCCATTCCTCCCCCCAAAAACCACATTTGGGCCAAGATTAATTCCAGCATATTTGAATATACAAATATTTGCCTATGTTTCTTCTTAGGCATATTTCTAAGCAATGTTTTTTAAAAACATCTTCTCCAAAACTAGATTCACCAAGATATAAAAAGTAGAAATTACATATACTTATATTAAATGAATAAAGTAGCAATTACATATACTTATGTTAACTAAATATGTTATAGGCATTGGCAAGCTTGTATGGTAATGATTTCTTCCAGAGAAGGTCATCCTGTATCACTTGCTTTAGAATAGAGAGATGCTTATGTAACACACTTATCCAAAACACTTGGATGACACCAGCTAATTCAGGACCAAGATTTCTTATGGCTCAGTTCTGGATTATTTCTGTCATTATACAAAACTGCTTACCACAAAATGCTTAAATGGTATTGGAAGCAAAACTCAGCACCCAAGACTCCCTGTGCTGTTTAAGCACCCTAACCATGGGGTTACAAAGCCACACTTTCTCCTGTTTTCTTTCCTTCCCCATGGATTCTTGCATACTTGGCTGCACAATGACAACAGGAGGGTGGAAAACCCTAAGTGAAAACCTTAAGTGAAAACCTTGTATCTGGAGCATTCCTAGGGCAGAGAGGAGTCATGGATTTGAAGCCTCTTGGTTTAGGAACACCTAGTGCTATCTCATAGTGTCTGTGCAATGTTTTTATCACCAGATAACTACCCAAACAGTGAGTTATGTCATCTCCTCCTTGGGCTGCATTAAAGGATGATATTAAAATGCTATGTAAGTCTTAAATACAGTTACAGGGATTGTGATTGTGAAAGAAGTTAGGAGCTTCTGTCCTTTGGATTTTAGGCATCTTGTAAGATTGAACCCTGCAACCACCTAATCTTCCAAACTTACTTGCTTGTCTACTGACAAAAAGCCAGAACTCCTTTTCAAAGGTATCACTGTTCCAAAATATGGCAATCCTTTGTCCTTACTCTTTATAGTAACTTGTGAGTGACAATCTCAAACACTCTGTCTGGTCTCAGAACATCCAGGGGAACTAAGATATGTTTTTCTCAATTCACCACAGATAAGCAAGGAGATGCTCAAATGTAGTGCCTAGAAGAGAAAATGCAACAATTGTTCTAGTGGATATTCTTCCTTGGGAATACCATGGACCTCAAATATGCGTATCTTCTTGTTCTTTGTGAATTATTTCAGACTCCATCCACTCTAATTAGGTTCTTAGATAAGACTGAATAGTGAGTTTCTCTCTGTTTTTCCAGTTTCTGAAATCACCCGTTGTCTCAGTGACTTTTCTCCATTTTATGTCTCTGGAGATCATAAACCTACTGCCTGAATAGCTTGTTGTCCAAGGCACTTATCTGCATCCACTAAACCATGTTGAGATTTAAAATGAACACAAGAGAAGGGAAAACTATTCTGATCCAGATTCATCCTCAGTCCCTGCTGGGATTCACAGACCAAGTGCTCCTTTGCCTTTTCACATGCAAGTCAGTGCTGGTGCCGTTAAAAATTGCATGGTAACTTTAATGACCGCTTAAACAAGTAGAAAACTTGGTTCAAAGCTCTCCTCTGCCCTGTGTGGCCTCTCATGTCTTAGGAAGCTGCCTGGGCTCCTATGAATGGGGATGACATATGATTAAAGCTGTCCTAATTTCTGTCAAATATTTAAGTATTCACTGAAGGAGTGATGGGAATGTAAGTCTTCCTTCTCACAGCTGAGTACCCCAGAAATGCAAGACTGGAGATTTATTTAGACATTGGGGTAATCTGTTCTCTATTTTCTTTCTTTGTCTCCACCCCAAAATTATTATTATTAGCTGTTCCACAGAGACCTTAGAAAGAGAGGTTTTCAGGACTTCTCTCACTCTGGCTTAGCAGTTTGAGCATTCCTTCAGGAGACAGAGCTGAAGTGCTCTTGACAGAGGAGAGCTGCAGAACAAGCAGCTGCTGTCCCTGCCAGAAGGAGCAAACTCAGGCACTAGCAATGAATGATATTTGGCTGACATCAAGCTGTCAAGCTGGATGTCATGAGGAACCATATATAAGGCCTTCGATACGGTTCCTCATGACATCCTTATCTCCAAACTGGAGAGATGTGGATTTGATGAGTGGACCATTTGATGGATAAAAAAATGGCTGGAAGGAGACTATCAGAGAGTTGCGGTCAATGGCTCTTTGTCCAGGTGGAGAGCAGTGACGAGTGGGGTCCCTCAGGGCTCTGTCTTGGGACCTGTGCTCTTCAACATCTTCATTAACCACCTGGACATAGATATCAAATGCACCCTCAGCAAGTGTGCGGATGACACGAAGCTGAGTGGTGTGGTTGATATGCCAGAAGGGCAGGATGCCATCCAGAGGGATCTGGATAAACTTGAAGAGTGGGCCCAAGAGAATAAAATGAAGTTCAATAAGCCAAAATGCAAGGTCCTGCATTTGGGTAGGAGTAACCCTAGANCTGGGTGACCTGGGCTAGTGATTGGCATCCCTGCTCAGTGTGGGGAGGTTGGAACTAGATGATCTCTAGGGTGCCTTCCAACCTGGCCATTCTAGGATTCTATGAATAAAAAGTCAATCAGAAATGAGAAGAAATCATGTTTTCCTTGGTAATGAAACAGGCATACAAATTGAAAAGGAGAAACTTAAGCTAATACTGTGTAAGTTTCTAATTATTCTGCTCCTGTTTACTGATTTTGTCTATTTTGTTATATTGTAGGACAAAGCCTTAAGGGTTTTCTTTTCTCTAAATTTTATCATCTAGCTTCTTTTAAAAAAATATAACCTTTTTCCTCTTTCCTCAGGTCCTGTTGCCACCATATGATGATCCTGTGAACAGAGCTGCTAAAGATCCACCACCACCTTACGTGTCAGCATAAGTGAGAGAGTGCTGTGTAGGCAGGGAGGATAGCTTTACTTCTCAGACACTGGTGCAATAGTTTGATAATTTCACCTCCAGGATGTAACCTCTATGGGTTATACATATGTTTTGCTGAGGTAGTGAAACCTAAATGGTATGATTAAAAATCTGTAAATAGTTTTAATAATTTGCTGCAACTCCAGTAGTGTTTCAGAAACTAGTGAACCAGTTTCAGAAAATTCTGGGTAGCACTAAGGTTACAATAGTCACCAAATAGGTTTTTCCACCATGTCTGACATGCAGTACTAGAGAACATAGAACTTTGCATTCTCAATCAGGGTCAGAGTGGAACTTTCTTTTTTTTTTTTAATTGGTAGAACTTCCAACGCATTACAAATATTTCTCATATGCCCACTTCCATCTTCAGAATACAAACCAAATCCAAGAAAGTGACATTCCACTTCATTCCTCTTCTGACAAAATTTATTAAGTGATTATGCTTTGAGGGATGATGATTGCAGGAAGAAGAATGAGTCTTATGCACTCTTCTCATCAACCTGGCTAATGGGAAACAAATTTAATTGTGGAGAATAAGTATGGGAAATGAGAGTAGACAAAGCACTCTGTGAGGTATAACAAGCCAGAACCTGTGGTCTACACAAACTGACTTTGTCCCAGCCTGCAACCATTCTAGCAAGAGTTCTTACCGACTTCTGGTCATTTTCTTTTTCTGCCTACACACCTTTTTCCTCCCTACCACCTTCACAAGGAGCATTTGGTGGTCACCAAAGCTCTGTTTTTGAAGTCCCATGGTTGGGTGACAAAGCTGCGTCTTTCGCACTTTATATGCAAATGTTTTCCCGTTGGAATGTGCCTGTAGATACCACAGTGTTCTACTGTGTCAACTCAATGATGCAGGTTCTAAGCCAGACCTTCCCAACCTGTGGGGAACTAATGCATGCAACTTCCTTGAGCATTAGCATGTCTGTTCTGTGTGTTTCTCATATAAATCAAGATGGAGACTTTAGATTTCTTTTATGACTGAAGTGGTTGTGCTAAGAATGTCTCTCATGGGTCTCATCCATCCATGAATGCTTGTGTGAGGTATAATTCTTCCCCAGAGAAGTGCCTCCTGCACATGTAACCTTTTGTTGTTGATGAGGGTTCTATTTTTAATTTAAAAGGAACAAGAAAAGGGAATATAATGTGTGTCTCTACCTCTCATCATTTCCCCTATGTTGTTTCCTTTGCATTTGGGGTGACTGAAGAGGCTGAAGCTAGACTGATGCCGTTGGACACTGCCCTAGGTAAAGGGCAGTGCAGAGCTGAGCCACAGCTTGGAAGGGCACCAGAAGAAACCAAGGTGCTGTCTCTCCTGTGGCTGGGCTGCTGTGCAAGTCCACACCCTTCCTAAGGAAGATCCCCATTCTCACCCTCAGTGCATTGACTCCATTCTGCAGACTGAAGAAGAGCGGAGATCTTCCTGCTTTTTTCTGGAAAAGACTTTTCCAGGGAAACACAGGACCAACAACTTCTAGTCATGGAGATTGCCACTGTGACCTGTCCTTGCAGAGATCAGGGAAGAAAAGGCCAGAGTCTGCCTTTCTCTTCCATACCCCTGGAAAAAGGCAGGTCCTCATCTGTCTGTTGGAATTTGTGTTCAGGGTTCATCCACTCTGGCATCAAACTAAACAATACTCTTGACTGAACCAATCCTGAAGTCCATCCATTGATCTCTGTCACAGTCCTATTTCTTCTTCAAAATAAGTCCATGTTTTATTATCTCAATACAATTATCTTTGGGACTTAATCTAAATTTGGGGGTTGGGCTGGCTGGTGGGGCTTCTGAATCTCATTTTCTTTCATTCTTGACAGATTTATGAAGGATCTAAGCAACAATGTTTGACAAAATCTGGTTTTAGATACATCACATCTGTGTATACAAACTTCTCTACAATAAAAGGGTGTTTCCTCAAGACTATTGAAATCGATTTGCTGGTCTTCCAAGCACAAACATCCACAAATTCCTGTCCAGTTAATCTGATGTGGCAAGGTTTTCTCTGTAAATGACCTAAGCAAGAGTTTTTCAGTCCACTCACCAGTCTATTCATCAGTTTTCCCTCCATAATAAAACTAATTCAGAGAGTACCCTGGGAAACAACCCTTGAGAACAAGGGGGTCCAAGAGGGATGGACATGTTTCAAGGAGGAAATTTTGAGTGCACAGCAACAGGCTATACCAGTGTGCCGAAAGGCCAGTCAGAGGGGAAGACGGCCAGCTTGGTTAAATAGGGAGATTCTGGAAGAAATAAGGGATAAAAAGAAAGTTTATAGACTGTGGAAAAAGGGGCTGGCTACTCATGAAGAATTTAGGGAGAGAGCTAGGTCATGCAGGAAAAAAATAAGGGAAAGAAAAGTGCAATTTGAAGATAATTTGGCTAATTCAGTTAAGGATAACAAAAAGGCCTTCTATAAATACATTAATAGCNGTTGAAATGACCTAACTCGGAGGTCTTTCCAGCCCAATCGATTCTGTGATTCTGTGATTCTGTGATAATGTATAAATGGAGAACAGAACAATAAGTTCCATAATTTATTGTACAATAAAAAAAAGAAATAATTCAAGCTTTTAGTTCAGGGTTCAGAACTGATGAACTATGTGACACAGAACAGAGCTATACTGAGCTGAACCAAAATCAGGGAATTCATAGAATCCTAGAATCCTAGAATGGTTTGGGTTGGAAGGGACCTCTGGAGCTCATCTAGTCCAACCCCCCTGCACTGGGCAGGGACATCCCCAACTAGAGCAGCTTGCCCAGAGCCCTGGCAAGCCTCACCTGCAATGCCTCCAGGGATGGCAACTCAACCACCTCCCTGGGCAACCTGGGCCNATGTGGGGGACTGTGTTAAATTCTTTTTCTCCACATCATTATATGCATAATGTTGTGTTAATTCACACAAAATTTCTGCAGGCTTTAGCTTGTCTTACTAAAGAACCAAAACTTTTTTACACACATCGTACGTGTGCTCAAGTGAGTACATGTGTCCTGCCAGGACTCCCAAATACCTTTTGGATTTTGTCCAATGTGGGTTAAGGAGGAGAGGGAGGTTATGGTATCTAAACCATGACATTCCTTCCCATACTGTAGATAGACAGTTGTGTAGGAGGGAGCAGATAATGTAATGCAAGTTCAGCTCTGCTGATGCTCCAGAGGATCCATGTGGGAGATGAGTTCCCCCATTCCCAAAGAGAAACAAAATTCTCTGAGTAACATCAGGAGACACAAACTCCAGCTGAAGGGGTTTTGTCCTCAGATGTTGAATTCATTCTCCGTTTCCATGTCTAATCCTGGGGAATTCACACCACAGCCTGTCTATAATTCGTTCTTAATAGTCAGTCTTCTGTGACACAGAAACCCATTAAAAAACTGGCTTGGTAAGTTTCTGTGCTTTGGGAACTGCTTGTTCCTAACAGTGCTTTTTTCATTATTCCCTGGATTTCTCTCCTTTCTTCCAGAAAGAGCATGTGCTTACTCAAATTCTCTCCTGTTTTGTCAAGCTCAAATATAGCAGTTTATTATTAAAAAGTTCTAGTAACTTCAGAGTGGAAAGAAAATATTTTCAAGATATGTTGACCTGGAGCATCATAAATGTGGGGCCAAAATCAGCAAGTAGGAGTCTGAACTTTGGTAGTACCAGAAATACAAGTAAATCTTTAGGTAAAATCTTCTAAACTTTTCAAATCTCTGTTACAAGGCACTGCAGGCTTGACAAAGCCTACACAAGCCAAGGCACAGATTTCATTTCATCTGCTTTCAAACAGCTTATTCCTGGTGGAACAGTGCAGCTTCTCTTCATTATACACTGATCCATGCATCATACTGGAGAGAGCAAAAAGGAATTCCTAGTGGTGACTCAACAGTGTGGCATTCATGCTTGTAAGCACAGTAAATCTTCCAAACCAATTACTGACAACCATTATTTTAGGTGTTAGCCTATCTATATTTCTTTGGGAAACCCTCTGTTTGGTAAAAACAATCCAGGCTTGATACACCACCAAAGGCCAAATCAGATCTATTTAAGGCCAGAGAAAAGCTTGGCAAGGAAGCAGAGAGAACGATAGCTAGTCTGAAACAATTCCAGAATGTGCTGTAAAAATAGTGTATTCCTCACCACTACCCTTTTGGCCAAAGTATAGCAACTAGGGACCAACCATGGACAGTTTGAACGAATTTTTGCTAGTATCAACAAGTCTGCACATTGATGCTTGGAATAGAAAAGATGGAAGACTTGGCTACCAGTAATGGCAGAATGGAGAGAAGAGCAGCAACAAGGACAGATCATGGGAGGGCAACATTGCTGTATGTCCTCTAAACAGCACTGAGACAGAGGCCTTTGCGTTGACAAGATTCACTGCTACAAACCTGGTTGGTTTATGAGGTCTTTTCTCCTGTGCTATGGCCAGGAGGAAATGTAATTGCTCTTGTATCCTGTTGCACTAGTTGTTACACCAGCTCTGTTTCAGACATTTATTACTGGAGTGGATGATATCTTGGTCTTGTTGTAAGGCAAAGACATACACAGATTTATTTTTCTAAACCCAAAGAGAATTTGTTAAATTTCTCTCAAACTGCCTAGTTTGACAGCAAGCTCTGAGCTGCTTCTCTGGAGCTAAGTTAGATCCTTAGAGGTTGCTTTTCCTAGAAGCTGTCTCTTAGAGGCTGCAGTCCTTAGAGGCTGCTTTTCTGGAGCTGAGTTATATCCTTCCTGTGTACATGTCTGTCTCAGCTGCAGAAATTGCAGCCAGGTACCATGAAAAAAAGCATTTATTGCAAAATTTCTCCATGGCTATGGAGAGGTTCCAGCACTATCTCAGTTCACAGCTCTGAGAAACCCAAACCAGCAGCAATAGCTATCTAAAGGGTGGCTTGGCTTTGAGAAATCAGGGTTAGAGTTCTTTCAGAGAAAGACTCTGGTATTTGTAAATGATGTCTCCACACCCATGGATTTGACTCAAAATGGTTCTGCAGCATGGCCAGCTTTTCAGCTGAATAGCTCAGCAGGGTGTGGAAGCCAGATCTGTGACCTTCTCCCTGCAGCCTGCATCTACCTCCAGCAGAACAGGGTACCAAAACAGGAGTAAAAACCTCATGGTCACCCAGCCAGCAGATACAAAGGGATTTCAAGGCAAAAGGGCAATTCTGCAACTATATGCTAAACAATGAGCTACAAGAGAAGTTTATCTTCATTAAGAACTTACATGAAATGTAATGCAGCTTTTTTTTTTCTTTCAAACAGGAGGGCGCTCAGAATGTCAGGAAAGGTTTATCTTTTGTAGCCAGAGTTGGATTTAACTAATTAGTGTGAGCAGAGGACATAGGGTCACTTGGAAGGCTGAATAAGCAGCAAGAAGATGAATCAGGCCTGGCTTCTTGGCTTACAGGAGAAGCTTGCTAGCCAGCAGGGACAACAGAGCTCTGAAGCTACTCTGAGAGAGAGTTGCAGCATGGCAGAGTCTCTGCAGCCATCTCAGAGGACTTGTGTTTGCTCTTGGAGCTCAGCCTGACCAGCAATAGGAGGAATGAGCCACACACACTTTTTTTAGCCTGGAATCTGGGCTCCATCAGAGTACCTAAGTCGTCGTGGCTAGGCTTAGCGAATGAAGATCCAGGGAGGGCTCCATCCACGCTCCTCATGGTAAAGTGTGGGGAGTGATACCCATGTTCCTAGAATCCTTGGATGGGTAGGATGAGCTCATTAGCCTTCTGGCAGTCATCCTAGGAGAAGGACAACTCTGATTCCAAACCCGGGCAGATGGAGCTCGTTTAGCCCTGGAAGGCCTTCCAGCTAAGAGGTTAAACCTCCATCCTAAGGACTTGGCTGCCAGCGTCCAAGCTTGCTAGGCCCTGGCAGATGAACCTTAGGACTAAAGGGTGGGTCCAGCTCTGCGCATGCTGTACCTAAGTGCATCCTGCTAATAACTCTATATAACAGGATTCTGTTTGCATAGGAATTTTGTCCAAGTATCCAAATACTTCTTGGGTTTGGAATACTTGAGAGGTTTGGGTTTGGTTTTTTGTTTTGTTCTGTGTTTTGTTTGTTTGCTTTGTTTTAGGGTGTTTGGGTTTTTTTACAATTTCTTCTTCTACATTACCAGGAATTCTGGGTAGTTGACCATCTGTAAGTTTGAAAGTGTGTCCCCCTCTAATGTGTCCCATTTCAGGTCATGTTTCTGCATGACAGCAGAGGCAAGGATGTAAATAAAGACAGAGGTCCAACATTGGTGGACTTTTAACGCCAAATCCTCTGAGCACATTCAGTGTCAGGATGGGCAAGGTGTCCTTAAAAATATAGATACCATCCTAATAAGACAGATAGGTTCTACTTTATAGATGGCAGATGTTTGTCTACTCTCTGGGCCAGAGGCAAGCACAAACAAATGTCCTGTCTCTTATGGAGAAAAAGGTGGCTGGACAGACAATTACACTTACAGTTTTATGTTGTGTATCACGAATATACCAGCTTAAGACTGTTTAAAAAAATAAGAAATAAAAGAAATGCTGGAACACTCTGGGAGACTGGTACTGTTTATATAAATGTGGTTGTTCTTGGCAGCATCAGATGCACTCACATGAGGGCACCAAGGGCAATGAAAATAAAGGAACAAAAGGAAGAGCTGGCAATTAGTTACAAATATTTATCTTTTGTGAGTACATGAAGTCTTCTCCCCAACAAATCACTAGAAAATTGGAATGGGTTTCATTTTCTTCATTGTGTTAGAGCAGAGGATGAAATTAACTTTATCAGCTGCACAGGCCAGCTTAAATTTCCTGCTATTGTGTGATCCTGCTTCTTTGCTTCTGATAAAGAAAAAGCAACCAAAGAAGTACAATTAATGATCCAGACTAGTTGATACAGTAGTTTTGGGTTGGTTTTTTTTTCCTCAAAAAATACTACAATTTGCTTCTTTTTTTATGCAAATATTTTCCTTTTAAATATAGATATTTAATGAAGTTGTCTGTTGCCACATTTTCATCTTAGGAACTGTCTGGTTTCTGTATCAAAGGCATATTTACTTTGTAGGTTTCATCTAGTGAATTAGCAGCAAAAAAAAAAAAAAAAAAAGCCCAAAGTACAACATAATATGTTGTTAGCTTTTGGTTACATTTTCCTCTCTTTGCAATTCAATTTTTCAGCCTGGATAAAAAGTTCTAGCACAGTAGTTTGAAAAAATAAATCACAATAAAGGCAAAAGACTTCATGAATTAAAATGTGTAGACTTCAGGTATAAGAGAAGATTCCTCATACAAGGGCATAACTTAGAGAGGCTGAACACCCTGCTTAGGGGTTTTCCTTTTTTAGATCTCTTCCTACCTAAATTTTTCCATATTTCTGTCATTTAGAGCATTACTCAGAAAACAGATAATAGAATACAGGATTGCCTGGGAAAAGAGACTTTGTCAAAGTATCCTGCTTTGCTTTTTTTTAAAGGGGCTATGCAATGGATCTATATGGGGTCAAGTGTCAATACACTCAGGCATTTTTAGGCACTTCACCTGATGCAATGTGATATTTTGACCAGGGAACTACAATGATACAGCAGCAGTGTTGCACATATGAAATAGATTGCAAAACAGTCAATAAAGCTCAGCTCTATATGAGCAAAGAATACTCAGTAAGTGAGCCTGTTTCAAGAGAAATTCTGCAAGGATCAGTTTTTGACTCTGCAGTGCTTAAACTTCTTCCTTCATGACTTTAAAGAAAGTATAAATAAAAAGAAAATAAGATCTATTTTACCTTAAAGCTGCCATTAATTCAAACAGAATGTTTAAAAAAGCTTGGAGTGGGTTAGCAAAGAGCTGAAAGAAACATTAGAGAGTTGGAAAATATGCCATCAAGTGAAAAACTCGGGAAATGCAATCCCTTTCCTAACTCAGATTTAGGAGGTGACTTGAGGACACCATATAAGTGAGTACATAGGGAACAAAACCTCCATAAAAGGTGTCTTCAGTGCAGCCAACACAAGTGTAACAGCACCTAATGATAGAAAATTGCAGACAGAAAAATTACACTGGAAACAAGCTGGTTTTCTGCTGTTTTACATCTCCATCCTTCATATTTGATAAAGTTTTGTAAAGTAGTTTTTTTGTCCTTGGCAATTTTTTGAGTAATAAAGAACTGTTTCTGTAAGGCAATCCATTAATTCAGGGTAATTCTGTAGCTTCTGGTATGTAGAAGGCTCAAAAAAGAACTTAGATATTTAATTACAAAACTGATGTGTTCAGTGGCTTCCCAGCCTTATAAATGCTTCAATTTGCTTGGTGTTTTGCTTCTCTCTTGGTGCTTGCAGCTCTGCATTGTGGACCAGGTTTTCTCCAGCCTGTAGAGCTTGGCATTCACATCCTGCCTTGGCCCCAGGAGTATCTGGTATGGAGAAAGACCTGGTAATTGCATTTAACACACCAGCAGTTTGGCCAGGGCTGGGCAGGCTGATGGCCAGCTCATGCAAAAGCTTCTGGAAGCTGTTCAGCCACCTGAGTCCCTCTGTGTGCTCTTACTTGCAGAAATCTGCTCCTCACAAAAGGCAGAGGTGGCTCCTAGTATCTTTGGCAGGACATCCTGAGGTGAAGGTGTGTCTTGGCCCTTGCTAACTGCTGTTTGCCCTGTCAATTGGAGCATCTGCCCTGGGAGTGTGCCTGGAAGCAAGAACAGAGGGACCAGCACAAGGAGTCTCAGAGAGCTGGGCAGACCTGCTGCCCTTTCCCAGCTCCCAGGGTCCCCTGCACAGCCCTGGCAGCAAGGATCAGCCTCCTTGTCTTATGGGGGTTAAAGCAAGCTTGGCAACTAAGGGAGTTAACATCTACTGTTCCCTATGCACTTCACCAAATGCCAAGTGTTCCCAGGGCCATTGCCACAAATTTAGGTATTGCAGGGCCAAACTTTCAGGAGTAAAGTATTTTTTAAGGTTATGATTTTTTGAAGAAACCACTAAAACCTCTGAACACATGATTGACTTGAAAACCATGAATAATCTCCTTTAAATCTCTGTTCAGTGCAGGCTTTGGTGCCTCATATTGTCTCCTGAAGATGGTTCCCAAGTTAGACTTAACTGGGGGTAAGCATCATAGCTGTACCACAACCAAAAGAAAAGATACTGCCAGTATGCAACATTTAATCAACACTGAACTGCTTCATAACCACCACAGTTCTCTGAATTAATATGCATTACCTTAATACATTTAACAGAATATATTTCAACTGAGTGATTCAGAGACAGGCAAGTTTCACTAATCATATTTTTTTGTGTGTTAACTTGTTTTAACAATGCTTATCAGCATGTGTTTAGGTACTGTTTTTGTTGATACTACAAGACAGTCTACTTCTTTTTTACAGTAATAATATCACCAACTAATTTAATTCAAGATGAGATCAGGGTAAATGTCAAGTCAAGAGCCACAGCAATAACACATCAGTCAGGCAAGTGTTTCTGCTGCAAATGGTACCACAAAAACACCCAGAGATCTGGCTGGATTGGTTACTATTCTGTTGCTCGAATCTGAATCACCAAAATTTAAATGTTGGTATTGTCTTCTTTTTTTCAACCTTTGATCTACATAATTCTGTACAAATATCATTAGGTGAAGAGCCAGACTGCCTAAAATCTGCCCAAGTTGTTCAGATGAAATTTGGGTAGCTGTTTTGAGCACAACGCAGATACTACTAAAAATTCATGAAGAACCTTGTTATTTTGTCTAAAATTCATGAATAACCTTGTTAATTTGCCTAAGACACAGACACAGGTAAGAATTCAAACATATCACTACTTTTAGAATATTTTTGGTTGTGCAAGGACTGATTTAGAGCTAGCAACTTGCATGCCTTCTGGATCATGCTCTAAGTTCTGAATTTGGCTTCTTGTTTATGTGATTCCATTTTTTCCCAATGAATCAAGTAAAAAAGCATTGTCTTGGATTCTGGAGGAAAGGAGAACTGAACTTAAGCATGGCATGGATTACCAAGGGAAATGCTGGAAAAGCAATTTTGCTGTCACGTGTTGAAAGTTACAGCAAAGGTAAAACTTGTGAATATACTTGTCAGAGGGGCAATCTCAGGACAATTTTTCAGCTAGATCAAGTAGGTGAGTGCTGTCCATGGACAAATTCAGTTTGTATATTATCAAAACCATGTAACTTCATTGAGTCCTACCTCTAATAATATCATAGATTGGGCTTTTTTTTCACCAGGAAACATTGTCTGGTCTGGACAGTAATCATAAGATACCACATAGTCCTGAGGAAAAGAAAGAAAGGCTGTAACCTGTATGTAAGGCAAATCCTTGATCTTCAGGTACCAGCTGCAAGAGTTCTCATTTTCTTCTTCCAATATGTTTTAAAGAGTCAAATGGAGTTTCCAAGAGAATTTCAGTAGGAAAAACTTCCCTCATTGGAACATATGGGCTCCAATAAGCAAAACTTCTGCCTTTTGCCCACTTCTTTGAACCACTGAAGGTGACTTTAGATGCTATCCATGGCAACTAGGAAGTCAGCAAAACAAAAAGGGCTGAACCAAGGCTGAACTTGGTTGTGTGCACCAGTGAGTTATTTGCCTTTTTCAGATGCCTTAGGAATATGAAGTGATTCTTAGAATTAAGTACAGAGCTAGCCAAGTTCCTAATCCTCAAACAGCGGGAACTAAAACACAGCAAAACCAACACAGAAGTGTGGGAGAAAAGTAAGTGCACACATTGTCACAACTAGAATGAAATGCAGCAACATTGCAATCAGAAGATCAGTAGCTCTTGCAGATGCTCTGCTTCAGCATGTGGTGATCCTTGGTTTTCCCTCTCAGAGGCTAAGGATTTTCCTGATTTCTCTCAGCTTTCCCTCTCAGAAACCAAGGATCTTTTTACAAACATGTAGTCCTTCAAACCCTCTGATCTGTTTCACTTCCCCTGGTTTTATATAGACATAATGAAGTTCACAAACTGTGAACAGAACCAGGCAATTCATTTATCATCAGTCCATAAATAACACTCTGGTGAGTCCTTTTTACCATAAATGAGAAATAAGCACTTTGTCACTACACCTGTGCTTGAATCTTTCCTGAATGGGTTTTTAACCAGCAGCATGTTCCTCAAATTATGGAAAGTGTCAGCAAAACAGAAAGGATCCATGCATGGATTTTCAGAAAAATCTCTCTCTTCATATCTTTTTAGAGACAATTTATTGTACTGAGTACAAATTAGAATCATGCAGGTATCAAGGAGGTAGCTGGCTATGGAAGAAGTAGAAAGGGCTTGTGGACATAGCAAAAGGATCATATTTGGGGGGGGGAGATGAGATATAGCATACTATCTATATAGATATAGCCTTGAAACCTATAGCCTTATCTTTAAGTGATTTTAAGTTATAACAATGGATAATTATAAAGTAATTGACAACTACTGACCAACAGTAACATGCATGACAGTAGTTTCAACCACTACAGACATCTAAGCCAATACATATTTAAACCTGTCTTTATTTAGGAAGAGTAATAGAGAAAGGTTTGGTACAGTTTTACTTTCAAGCTACTGTAGGAATTTGAAAAGCAATTAATAACTTAGAGCTACTTGATTTGTACAAATGCCACCTCAGCTTTTATTCTGATCCAAGTACTACTAAAGACTTCAAAATAAATTTTGAAGCAAAGAATAGCTAAATATAATGTGAAACACAAACAAGTGATAAAAGCAGAATTAAGTTTCTCAGCATTAGGTTGTGCTCATCTAATCATTTCCAAGGCAAAGGAAATGCAGTAGATCTAATCTGTCTGCACTTCAGAAAACCACTGCCACAAAGGAAATTACTAATTGAGATAGGAACCAGGAGAAAGACTGTGAGCTAAATATGGACCTAGCTCATGGCAATAGGAAAATGGGAAGAAGGACTGTTCAAAGAGGAAAGTTAGAAAAAAAGTTATTAGCCATTACCAAAAGACCAGTTTGGGAATCTTGTTTAACATTTGACTTTTTAATTCATTAAATTGGCAGGCAAAAGTGGAAGTTTTTCTGATAAAACATGGGACAGTCAATAGGCATTGTAAATGTAAAGGAGAAGGAAGATCTTGTTTGGAAAGAACTGAATGATCTTAAGAATGAAGGAACTAGAAGAGAAATGAAATACTATAGTATAAAATAAAAGATCATGTTTTAGGTAGAATTGATCCACTGGCAAACAGTGCATATATAAACTGAACACAAAGATGACCATCAGCCATCAATGGTAATGCTGCCACTGAAAATTAAAATGAAATCCTAGACCACATCAGGCAAAGTGTTTTCAATAAATGGAAATGTTCTAGTAAGAGCTTGTGTTGTGTATCATACTCAGTTCTGCTACATGGAAACCTGCTCAGCAGATGCACAGTGAGAACGTGCTTGTTGAGCACAACAAGAGTTAAGGCTGAAACCCTAGCTAGGCAAGCCTAAGGGAAGAAAAAGAACTGTTCAGGTTTGAAAGAAACATTGGTACTAGGAAATATGTATGAAAATGGCCATAAATACATTTAGGCTGGAAATGAGTGTCTAACTACCAGGAAGCTCTGAAATAATCCTCTAACATCAGGAGGAAAAACAACTCACCATTATCTTGCTAAAGCACTTGCTTTTAACATGGAATGTACTTTATGAAATGTGGTTGCATACAATAATTCAAAAGCAACCTACATCACTGGGAGTTTCTTCTAGTCTGAGAACTATCCTCCTTCCAGGCATTGAAAGAAGACCAGAAAGGAAAGTGGAGACTCTGAAAGCCTCTAGTATGCAATCAGCAATCTTCAAGAAGTATAATAATTGCCTGCAGATCATGGCTTGATAGAAGCCTGCAGCTTCTTCTAACTTACCATGTTTCAATTTCCCTATATCCATCCTGCCAAATGTTGACAGACTGAACATTGTATCTCTCAAATCAAAAAGAAGTTACACTGTGGCAGTAGAGGACAGAAGCTCATCATCTGAAAAAGATAAAACTGGGATTTCTTATGCACGTGTTGGAGCTGGAGCACTTTCTGTCCTGGCTTTTTCCATCCTCTGGCAACTCAGCTGATGCCTCAAGCTGCAGCACAGTGAAATCATCAGGGATACAGATTCTGAATTTTGAGATGACAGAGCATTAATTGGGAGGATGGTTGGGGCCTCATCATATCAAAGGACGAAACAGAAAGTGTGATCTGTTCTGCACTTGGCTCTGTAGGTTTGCTATGTCTGTCTGTGTTTATGTGCCTTTTTAATCTTTCCCTTTAGCCTAGCTACATGAGAGGTTTGAGAGCTGGTGCTCCCTAAAGGTGAGGTGAATCTGGTCTCTTTCCATTTGAGATTTGCTCGTCATTTACACCCCATCCCAGCAACTCTGGGGTTACAAACCTCTCTTGGATGCCACTGGCACCTGATGCGCTGGAGTTGGCATGGCTTGGCAATTTTATCCCTTTTTTTCTGTTGGATGTGACATTAAAGCCTGGCACACCTGTGCCATTTGGAATGGCTTGCACTGTTGGTTTTTTTTTCAGGAAACAGGAATCACAATTGCTTTGGAACAAAGCAGAATTTTTTTTTCTTCTTCTTCATACACAATAAAGCCATAAGTGCCGATATAAACCCCACAGTCAGCTTTTCCCACCCAGACTACCAAATGCACCGTTGCCGTGACAGTTGGGAAATGACAGCCCCTTCTACCTGGCCCATTCGTTTCATGCCTTCCCCCAGCGCTCTCCCCGACGGAGGCTCCCACAGGCTCGCCGCGGTGGCATGATTCACTAGGGACTGTTTGCCTTGGCCCAAGTTCCTCCGCGCGGGGAATGGTATTTCCATTCCTCGACGATTCCCTTGGTCGGCTTCCCTGGAAGGCAGCGCGGGCCCGGCCCGGGAAGAATGCCGCCGGCACGGCACTGAGCTGCCAGACCAGAACCACGCGGCGTTCCTTCAGCGTGGACCCCATAGACCTCTTCTGCGGGGAGACTCCCCTCGGCTGGGGCAGGCGCTCCTCTTCGGGGCTACAGGACTTCTGTCCGACGCCTCCTCGCAGCGCAGGGCCAGCTCTGACAGGGAGGAGCAGGCGGTGACTCTGAGGTGAGCGGCGGGGGTCGGGGCTGGGCCGGGGCCACCGCAGCCGTGAGCCCCGAGGGGCGAGAGAGAGCGGGTCCCCCGTCCATTTAGGGGCAAGCGGGAAGGCGCGGGAAAACCCGGTTCTGGAGGACTAGGCAGAGGGGCTGCTGTCTCCATAGCGGGACCCTCCCTTCTCCTCCCCTCAGCTAAGCTGAGTCGGGCTTCGGCCGCTCGGAGACGGTGCTGGCGGGAGGCGGCAGCTTCTCTCAGCCCGCAGCGCT